>JAJONZ010027232.1:0-11564 GCA_029582445.1 Solanum paucissectum
AGAGTTTGCAGAACAACTCTCAAATGACTCGCATGTTCTTCCTCATTCCTAGAGTAAATGAGGATATCACCAATAAAGATGATAACGAACAAGTCTAATGAGTAAATGAGGATATCATCAATAAAGACGATAACGAACAAGTCCAAGTACTGCTTGAACACTCTGTTCATCAAATTCATGAAAGCTGCAAGAGCATTGGTTAGTCCAAATGACATGACTAAAAATTCATAATGACCATACCAAGTTCTGAAGGCTGTCTTCGAAATGTCATTATCTCTGACTCTAAGATGATGATAACCTGATCTGAGGTCTATCTTTGAAAAATGACTAGCACCCTGAAGTTTGTCGAACAAGACATCAATCCTGGGAATAAGATACTTATTCTTGATTGTGACTTTGTTCAACTGCCTATAGTCAATGCACATTCTGAGAGAACCGTCTTTCTTCTTTACCAACAACACTGGTGCACCCCATGGCGAAATACTAGGTCTGATAAAGCCCTTATCTAGAAGGTCTTTCAACTGCTCTTTTAATTCCTTAAGCTCAGCTGGAGCCATTATAAGGAGGAATAGAGATAAGCTGGGTATTTGGAAGGAGATCAATTCCAAAGTTGATTTCCCTCTCGGGAGAAACTCCGGGAAGATCATTTGGAAACACTTCTGGAAATTCATTAACCACTGGAACTGACTAAAGAGTTGGGGTTTTAGATCTTGAATTCTTAACTTCAACTAGATGATAGAGATAACCCTTAGAGATCATCATTCTGTCCTTAAGGCAAGAAATGAATCGACCCATAGGCGCTAAGCTATTACCCTTCCATTGTAGGATTGGTTCGTCTGGAAACTGAAAACGAACAATCCTAGTTCTACAATCAATTGAGGCATAATAGGAATGTAACCAATCCATGCCTAGAATGACATCGAAATCTACCATTTCTAACTCTACAAGATTTGCTGAGGTGATTTTTTGGGAGACTGTGACAGGGCAATTTCTGTATACCCATCTAGCTATAACAGGGTCACCGACTGGAGTAGAGACTGAGAAGGGTTCTGAAAGAGGTTTTGGGCTAACACTGAAATGGACTGCTATGTAAGGAGTTACAAAAGACAAAGTAGCCCCTGGATCTAACAATACATAAACATCAAGATCAAAGACTCGTAACGTACCAGTGACTACATCAGGAGAACCTCCCTGATCTTGATGAGCCTGAAGAACATAGAGTTACTGTCCGACACCTGTACCAAAAGAGTTACCCTGCTGAGTCGGGCGACCTGCTGGTGCTACTGAAGGTGTAGACTGAGCTCTACCATTATGACCTCTTTGACCCTGTCTAAAAGGACAATCCCTCAACTTTTGACCAGACTGACCACATCCAAAGCATCTTTATTTTCCTGAAAGACACTCGCCCGGATAGTTCTTACCACACTTAGGACAAGTTGGGTAGGTTTTGGTACCTGTAACACTTCCTTGAGACTTAGATCCTGACGCCCTACCTTTCTGATCGTTACGGAACCTAGGGGATGGAGCACTAGCTGATGAAGGGGCTGGAGTCGAAGACTTCTGCTGAAACTACGAGCGATTTCCACCACCCGATTTCTATTGGGAATACTTGTAGTTACCTGTTCTTGCTTTCTTAGTCTCCTTAGCCTGTTCCCTAAGCTTATAACCCTCAACCTGTTGAGCATAAGTCATGAGCCTAGATATGTTCATGTCTCCCAACAACATAACATTCCTGCACTCTGTTTTCACTAAGTCTGACACCCCATAAAGAAACTTATTCATCTGAGCCCTAGAGTCAGCAATCATGTGAGGAGCATACCTGGAGAGTTGGTTAAACTTAAGCCCATACTCTTGGACCATCATGTTACCCTGCCTTAAGTTCATAAATTCCTGGGCCCTTGCTTCTCTCATCTCTATGGGGAAAAACCTGTCCAGAAAGGTTTCACTGAAATAATCCTAAGTACTAGAAGCTACATCTGTACCCCTATTCTTCTTCCACTTAGTATACCAGATATGAGCAACACCTTTAAGTTGGTAAGAGGCTAACTCAACCCGATCATTCCCAGTTACCTGCATCACTTCAAAGATCTTCTTCACCTCATCAATGAAGTTTTGGGGATCTTCTCCAACTTGCGATCCTAAGAACTCTGGCGGATTTATCCTAAAAAAATCTCGCACTCTGACTGCAGCTGACCCTATATTGAAATTTACCAGAACTGGAGCCCGCTGATTATTCTGGTTGGCCAATCTCTGAGCCAACATAAGAACGGCGTTCCTGAACTATGCATTTGACACTTCTTGATCAGGGACTGGAGGAGCTGCATTTGCGTTCCTGGCATTCGTATTCCTGGTGTTAGCTCTACGAGGAGGCATGATCTGAAATGTAGAACGTAGAGTTAGAATGGAATTAGATCATACCTTACGCACTAACAAGAAAATGAAGATTTTTCCTTAGACACTTTGTAGCCTCCCTCTCATTAGAGGTGGTGCACACTACACATAAATGAAAAGGACTATATCTAGTGCGGCTTTTTAGATATCCTAGGACACTTAAACTTAGTGCTCTGATATCAAGTTTGTCACACCCTGAGACTACCCTCGAGACACGTACACGGGACCTAGGACCACAAGTGATCCCAAGCTAACCCTGCTGGCATGATCATGAGCATACTAAAGATAATAAACTGATGCGGAAGCTAAATCATAAATAAATCTGAAATGATGTGGAATACACATATACTATATAACTGAGATAAATGAAAACTGATGAGTTTAATACAAGGAATATATTAACTCAATACTAAGCTGAATCTAACTATGTCTGAAAATAGCCTCTAACTGACTAGAAATGATGGGACAGGCCCAAACTAAGTCTACCAAAACTGAAACTAAAGGACTAAAAATACTAAAAAGAAACTCATGACTATTGTCCTCGGAGAATGAGGTATCACCACTATTCTGCTGAACTGGAGATCGGGAACCGATCTAAGCATGATCTGAATGATGAGAACCTGAACCTACATCACGAGAAGATGTAGCACACGTATGCGTCAGTACTTAAAAGGTACTGAGCATGCAGGATAAAATACATCTTACATATCACATAACTAAACAAAGAAAATAAGCAATGACATAATCTGAACATGATATAGATACTGGATGCTGAGATGATTGAATGTAGTAACCAGTTTATAACATGTTGAAACTGAATACTGGATATACTGATAAATGGTCAATGCAATAGAATCTAACTAAACCGTGGGAGCTACTTATAACCGACAATAAAATCATATGAGATAAATGTGGAGTCCGATGTATACGCCCCATCGAGAGGACCCACTATACCCGGCCAAAGGTATAGAGGCATACTAGCGTGATCACTAAATGATGCCCACAGAGGGGACTTACACTTACGTGGCTCATAGTTTTGGAACTATATGGGTACGCTGAACCCTAGTCTAACTCGGTATTATGCTACTCCCAATAGATTAAGTGATTAACACATTATGACTAAATTTCTGTAAGTTACTGGATAGCTCGAACTGAAAATGCAACAATTAAACTGACATTAATGCATTAATAACTGAGGCATGTATAACTGAATAACTAAAATATCTGACCTAGCATGTGTAATTCAAGAACTAAAGAAATTCATAGCTAGGGTTCTGGAAATCAGCAATAAACTGAATATTAAGATACTAATCTGATTTGGATCATTCTAACAGCTAAGAACCCAATAATTTTAACATTCAAGAAACCCTAGGTATAGTCATAATAAGGGAATCAAGAAACTGACTGAAAACTAGGGACCTAATGGGTGAAAGGAATCCACTAGTGAAATCCCACATACCTGGTGACGAATTTCACGGAGAAATCCTTTGATTTCTGGGCTGGAACTGAAGAAAACTTGTTGCATTCTTGAACTAGGGTTCTTGACTTCTTTCTGCTCTTACGCTCTAATTTTTGTATGTTTTGATTAATGATTTGACTTAGGTAAGTTCTAGTTCTGTTTCTAGGCTTAAACTGAAAAAACCTTATAATTTAGGGTCTAAACGATGTAGCTTAGGCGTTAAACGAAATAGGAAAAGACCAAAAGACCCCTGACTTAACTACAATCGGAGTGATCGACGGACAGGACCTACGGGCCGTAGGTCAATCTACAGTCCGTAGATTGAGGTCGTAGGTCAAATCTGCCCGATAGTGTTTCACTGAAATGAACATTAACTTTTTACTCGGAGGTCGAAATTTAGAAAACTCGGTGGCGTTAGAAAGATGATTCAATTATCTATCATATCATAGGTCATGGGACACATAATTACTTTTGTGCTAAGAGTTATGACCATTTGAAGTTGACCCAATCAGCAACTTCCATCTAACTGGTTGTTGACCGTCATCTACAATCAGACCTACGGACCGTGGATCGAATGATTGTTCGTGCTGGTCGACCGTAGTTTGCATCAGAGGCTGGATAAAGGGGTCTTGAACCACGGACACAAACCTCAGACTATGGTCTGACCTACGGATCGTAGGTCTGTCCGTGGGTCGAGACTTAGCCAATTTCTGAGCTGGGTTTGGAGAAGGGTTGCAGTGGTGAACCACAGACCACCAACACGGGCTGTGGTCTAACCTACGGTCCGTGGATTGCACATGTAACTTCTCAGAATCTGCATTTTTGGTCTATCTAGGATACGGTGTGTTACACACAATATGACCAAGGAAAGTAACAGATTACAACCAAAACTCACATTTGCTAAACTTAGTGAATAATAAGATCTTAGAGAGTTTGCAGGAACACCCTTAAATGAGTCGCATGTTCTTCCTCATTCCTAGAGTAAATAAGGATATCATCAAAAAGATGATAACGACCAAGTCCAAATACTGCTTGAATACTCTGTTAATCAAATCCATGAAAGATGCAGGAGCATTGGTTAGTCCAAATGACATAACTACAAATTCATAATGACCATACCAAGTTCTGAAGGCTATTTTTGGGATGTCAATATCTCTGACTCTGAGCTGATGATAACTAGATCTGAGGTATATCTTTAAGAAATGACTAGAACCTTCAAGGTGGTCAAACATGTCATCAATCCTGGGGATAGGTTACTTATTCTTGATTGTGACTTTGTTCAACTGCCGATAGTAATTGTACATTCTAAGAGAACCATCTTTCTTTTTCACGAACAGTATTGGCGCACCCCATGGCAAAAGACTAGGTCTAATGAATCCCTTATCTCGAAGGTCTTTCAACTGCTCTTTCAATTCCTTAAGCTCAAATGGAGCCATTTTATAAGGAGAAATAGAAATACGCTGGGTATCTGAAAGTAGATCAATTCCGAAGTCGATTTCACTTTTGGGAGGAACTCCGGGAAGATCTTCTGGAAACACTTCTTGAGCTCATTAACTACTGGAACTGACTCAAGAGTTGGGGTTTCAGATCTTGAATTCTTAACTTCAACTAGATGATAGAGATAACCCTTAGAGATCATCTTTCTGGCCTTAAGGCAAGAAATGAATCGAACCATAGGCGCTAAGCTACTACCCTTCCATTCTAAGACTGGTTCGCTTGGAAGCTAAAAACGAATGATCCTAGTTCTACAATCGACTGAGGCATAACATGAATGTAACCAATCCATGCCTAGAATGATATCAAAGTCTACCATTTCTAACTTTACAAGATCTGTTGAGGTGACTTTTTGAGAGACTGTGACAGGGAAATTTCTGTATACCCGTCTAGCTATAACTGGGTGACCGACTAGAGTAGAGACTGAGAAGGGTTCTGAAAAAGTTTCTAGACTAAGATCGAAGTTGATTGCTATATAAGGACTTACAAAGGAAAGAGTAGTCCCTGGATCTTATAAAGCATAAACATCTAAGTTAAAGATTTGTAACATACTAGTGACCATATCAGGAGAATCTTCCTGATCCCGGCGAGCCTGAAGAGAATGCAACTTGTTTTGGTGTTGACTGCCACTTGTACCAGATGAGTTACCCTGTTGAGTCGGGCGACGTGTTGGTGCTGCTAAAGTTCTAGACTGAGACCTACCATTATTGTCTCCTTGACCCTCTTTGGAAGGAGGACAATTTCTCAACCTGTGACCAGACTGACCACACCTAAAACATCCTTTATTTTTTGCAACACACTCACCCGGATGGTTCTTACCACACTTTGGACAAGTTGGGTATGTTATGGTGCCTGAAACACTCCCCTGAGACTTAGAACCTGATGTCTTACCTTTCTGATCCTGTCATAACCTAGAAGATAGACCGCTAGCTGATGAAGGTGCTGGAGCTGAAGATTCTTGCTGAAACTACGAGCGATTTCCACCACCCGATTTCTATTGAGAATACTCATAATTACTTGTCCTAGCCTTTTTGTTCTCCTTAGTCTGTTCCCTAAGTTTATTCCCTTAACGTGCTGAGCATGAGTCATGAGCCTAGAGATGTTCATATCTTCCAACGACATAACATTTCTACACTCTCTCCTTACCAAATCAAATACCCCAAATAAAAACTTACTCATATGAGCCCTAGAATTGTCAACCATGTAAGGAGCATATTCGGAGAGCTAGGTGAACTTAAGTCTGTACTCTTGGACTGAAATGGAACCTAGCCTCAAATTCATGAACTCCTGAGCTTTTGCCTCTCTCAACTCTCTCGGAAAGAACATGTACATAAAAGCTCCAAAAACACACTCCCAAGTCACATGAGCGACATCTGTACCCCTGTTTTCCTTTCATTGAGTAAACCAGATGTGAGCTACATCCTTGAGATGGTAGAACGCCAACTCTACTCTATTATTTCCAGTTACTTGCATCACTCCAAAGATCTTCTTGACCTCATCTATGAAGTTTTGGGGATTCTCACCAACTTCCGACCCTAAAAACTCAGGCGGATTCATCCTAACAAAATCATGAACTCCGGCTGCCACTGATCCACCACTAGAATTTGCAAAAAATGGCATTTCGAAACTCTGCATTCATAACCTCATGAACTGGGGCTGGAAGAGTTGCGTTCGCATTGTGTGCGTTAGCCTTTCTAGGGTAAGCTCTATGAGGAGGCATGATCTAAAATACATAACGTCAAGTTAGAAACAAGAAGTTAGATCATACCTTAATCACGATAAGAGTAACAAAGAGAGTAAAGTTTTCCTGAAACACTTCGCAGCCTCCCTCTCATTAGATGTGGTGCACTTCACACCCATGAAAAGGACTCTACTTAGTGTGACTTTTCAGACATCCTAGGACTCTTAAACCTAGTGCTTTGATACCATGTTTATCACACCTCAAAGCTAACCCAGCGCATAAACACAGGACCTAGGATCACGAGTGACCCTAAGCTAACCCTACTAGCATATTTAAAGATTTTCTCAAAAAGAAATACTGTCCAAAAGCTTGAAACATGATGTAAACTGAAATGATGGTAAACACCCAACACCGTCTGAATATATAAAAACTGAGAGTTAAACAATATTTGAAAGGTCAAATTCAAACTAAAATTGAATCTAACAATGTATGAAATAAAGCCTCTAACTGACTAGAGATGCTGGGACATGCCCCAGCTAAATGTAGGAAACCTGAAATAAGAGAATGAAAGTAGAAAGATAATCATGTTAATCGTCTTTGAAGAATGAGGACTCACCACTGATGCTGCTGAACTGGAGATCGGGAACCGATTTATGCGTGATCTAAATGCTGAGGACCTGAACCTATATCACGAGAAGATGTAGCGCAGAGTATGTGTCAGTACTTGTAAGGTACTGAGCATAAAGGATATAATAAACCTGAACAATGTACATAACTGAACAAAGCATACCGAACAATGATATAAGATGATCATGATACTATACTGAAAAATACTGAATATGAACTAAACTATATCTAATGACCAAGTTTATAACATGCTGAATTTGAATACTGAACTGTAATTGATAACCTGGTCAATGCACTAAAATTTGACTGTGGGAGCTACTAATAACCGACATAAAACCACGTGAGCTAAATGGGGAGTCCAATGTATATGCCCCCATAGAGAGGACCCAATATACCCTGCCAGAGGTATAGCGGTATGGCTGTCGTGATCACTAAACTGATGCCCACATAGGGGACTTATAACCTACAGGGGCACGTAGTTTTGGGACTATAAGGGCGACTGACCCTACTCCAACTCGGTATAAAGTCTACTCCCAACTGAATATGTGTAAATTATAACATAACTGAAGTAAACTACATAGCTCAATAATTTGACATGCAAATCTGAAAATGCAACATTTATTTCTGATAATGAAACTTTCGAAAACTAAGGCATGTATATTTGTTTATCTATCCTAGCTAATGTAATTCATGAACTAAAAGAACTACATAACTAGTGTTCTGAGTTTATGCAAGAATCTATGCAAAAATAATACCAAGACATGACAATTTGATTAACAACGTTACAATAACTAAATCATAGTAATTTGCTAAAATTCTAGAAACCTAGGTCTAGATAGTATGGAGGGAATAAAAAATCTGACTAAATTCTAGGGACCTAATGGGTGAAAGGAACCCATTAGTGTAATTCCACATAACTGGTGACGAAATTCACGGAGAAATCTTTTGATTTCGAGGTTGGCACTTAAGAAAACCTTGTTGCGGTTTCTTGAGGGACAACTCAACTTTTCTCTCCGTTTTTCTCTAAGTTTCATCTGATATTGGTGAATGATTGATTAGGGTAAGTTCTAATTAAGTCACTAGGCTAAAATTTGCCAAAACTACATAGTGTAGGGCTTAAACGATGTAGTTTAGGGTTCCAACGCATAGGGAAAAGACAAAATGACCCCTGACTTAAAAGTCTGACGCAGCTGACCACGACCCCTCTAACGGTCCATCAAAGGGACCACAGACCGTCAAACTGGTTGTGGTCCTTGGTCCAGTTGTTGCTGGTTTCTGGGACGAGCATCCACGGGCACCACCACGGTCCATCGTTAGGACCACGAACCGTGAAGGGTTTTGTGGTTTGACGTCTGGGCCTGGTGGACTCTACGGGGCTCCCATTAGCGTCAGTACGGCATGTGAGCTGGTCCACAACCCGTGAAGGGCTCTGCAATCCACCTCTGCTGGAAGGGTGCTGATTTCATGGGCAGATCAATGGATTGTGGTCCCTCTCATGGTCCGTGAACCTTACCGTGGTTCACTAGTTATGGTGTTTTTATGTTGCATTTTCTAAGTCTGGTTTTCGAGGTGTTACAACTTCAACTTGTAGACTTGAAGGATTTGAAGACTTCAACTTATGTACCCTAAGGATTTGAGGACTTCAACTTGCGTAGTTGAAGGATTTGAAGACTTCAACTTGTAGACTTGAAGGATTTGAAGATTTCAACTTGCGTATTTGAAGAATTTAAAGACTTGAAGTAAATTGTTAAAGAATCTCATATTTTATAAGGGTTTGCCCTTGAACTGTTGAAATTTTGGAGGTGTATAAACGACTAACATTTTGAAGTTATCAATTCTTACAATGTATGGCTTGGCATACATATGAGAAGACTTGGTGGAAACTTCATACTATTCTTTGATTTTTTCTTTGATGAAATTTTTCAAGAAATCGAGTAGGATCATTTCTTTAGAAGAAACTAACCTCTCCTTGACAAGCGACTTTCTTCTGCAGGAATTTTGATCTGTTGAACTTCAACACCCTTTCTAGGCGCACGACTAGCTGCTCGATCTAAAATTCCTTCCATCCTATCTATCAACTTATTAATTCAAGACTCTTAGTACTATACATGCTTTGTTAATCCTTCACCCGACTTTGTGAGATTATCAAGTTGTTCATTAGTGGAAGAAGCATCAGTTACCATACCTTGCATGATCAGTGGGGATAGAGAAGAGTAGCATGGATTGTCCTTCAAGTTGATCTTTAATGGACTTACATTATGTAATGCATGTGGAGAAGATTCATTGGTTGAATCATAGTTCCCATTTGTGGTAGAGTTCTTGGAACCATATTGCTCAAGTAGAGCTAAGGTCTTATTGATCTTTTCAGCAGCGCTTCTTCCTGCTTCTAGTGTATTTGTGGAGGATCTTGATCCTTTTGGAGTTGAAGACCCAAAAAACAAGAGTTGATGTGGACGACACTTAAAGTGTTTATTGTCCCAGAATAGTTGTTTTGCTCCTCGCGACATCTCCGAAGCTTTTGCCAATAACACCAAGTATTCTTTCAACTTCAACTAAGAATTTGAAGTTAGTGGCCTTAGAGGCAATTGATTGAGAGTTGATCTTCTTGGAAGTAATCTCGATATTCTTTGATTCTTGAAAAGTTAAGATGAGAGGTAAATATTGTCCCACTGGGCGTGCTAGAATTTGTGGACAATAAAATTTGCACTGAGAAAATAATAATTAAGAACATAGAAGTATCGCAACAATCCTATTTATTGATTTTAAGAATAAGTGTTACAATCTCTATGATTACTCTAGTTCGTCTATTCATAAATAAATTCAAGAGCTCTTGAGCTTGAGCTTGATCTTGAATCTTTAATTTGTTCTTGAACTTGATCTTGGATTCAATTATTTTGGAGTTGTTCTTAAATGTTTGATGAACTTGAACTTGTAGAGAAATCTTGTGGCTTCATATCCATGACATTTCTATGGCTTCTTCTTAGAATTCTGGTCTTTTTTCTTAATTATGAGGACCCTTATGTACAGTTTATGATAGAGGAGTTGTGATAGGAACATGTTTTCCTTGGGCCAAATAAATTTAAGTAACCTGGCGTATGAACTTTACGAAGTCGGTTGTCCTTTTGACACATGAAATCATCCTATTAGCTTCTTTTCTTGGCTTGGCATGCCACGTCATTTGACATGTGGCCCTAAACTAGGCCTCTAGGATGAAATGGCATTGGGCTTCGCAAATTGAGCTTATCTATCGTATCCCAAATCAATTAATTTGGACTATTTAAATTCATATTTATTGGACTTAAATAATTAACCCAATTATATTATTCCATAATATTTATTTGGACTAATATAATCATGAATCTAATGTAATCCAAATTATTTTATAAAATTTATATTCAATAATGTTTAAATGATTACACACAATCTAAGGTTTATTATAAATAATTAAATCTCCATTTTCATATGAACCACCCATAATATAATTCCAGCAATCCTTTTCTTTTCGTGATCAAATCTCCATTTTCATATGACAATTGTTTCTATTGAAATAGGTCAGTGAACTAAAAATTAAAAGGTGACTCACTGAATGAGAAAGGTGACCTTGCTAATCATCGCCAAAATCGACAGTGCAAGGAGAAAAATTGAAGGCTACAAAGGCGAACCAAGGTGGTATCGGTGATTCGCCAAACATGAAAGCCAGACTCAAATGAGCTCAATGATGAGGTTCAAACACCTGATGCCTAGAGAAAGAAAAGGCGAGCTGAAGCTCGATTGGTGATTCACCGAAAGAGGTCGGTGAGCCCGACTAATGTCTTCGAGTGAGATGCACATTGAGTTTTTGGACCAAATTTTGAGAAAATATAAATAGCCCAAAGAAGGGAAAAAGAAGAGTTCAGAAAAACTGAGAAAAGG
>JAJONZ010027233.1:0-12311 GCA_029582445.1 Solanum paucissectum
GGGTAGTTGGGATGATCACCTTCCTCTTATTGAGTTCGCCTACAACAATAGTTACCATTCCAACATTCAGATGGCCCCTTATGAGGCATTGTATGGGCGTAGATGCAGATCTCCTGTTGGTTGGTTTGAAGTAGGTGAAGCAGCCTTGATAGGGACAGATTCAGTTCTTTATGATATGGAGAAAGTACAACTCATTAGAGATAGACTTAAGACAACCCAAAGTCACCAGAAGTCTTATGCAAATGTAAGAAGAAGGGAATTAGAGTTCTAAGTTGATGATTGGGTTTTCCTAAAAGTGTCACCTATGAAGGGGGTGATGGGATTTGGCAAGAAAGGGAAGGTCAGTCCCAGATACGTAGGCCCTTACCATATCTTGAAAAGGATTGGTAAAGTGGCTTGTGAGGTAGAGTTTCAAGCAGATTTAGCAGCAGTGCATCCAGTCTTTCACATTTCACTATTGAAGAAGTGTGTGGGTGATCCAGCATTCGTAGTGCCATTAGAGAGTGTGGCTGTAAAAGATAGCCTTTCTTATTAGGATGTACCAGTTGAGATTCTTGATCGTCAGGTTAGAAGATTGAGAAACAAGTAAGTCACTAAAGTCAAGGTTTGGTGGAGGAGTCAGTCCGTAGAGGGAGCTACTTGGGAAGCAGAAGCAGCCATGAAAGCCAAGTATCCTCACCTCTTTCGTTCCGAATCCATTCCAGCTTGAGGTAATAGTTCCTCTTCAGTTTTTCAGTCATTCATGTGTGAAATCAGTCTTAGTATCATGTTCCTTCAGTCTGTACTTGCATTTTCAGCGTATTTGCATGTTTTTGGAACTCAGTTCAGTCAGAAATCATTCTTCAGTGTTTAGTGGTAGTGTTGCAGTTCATTCCCTCCATTTCAACTAGTTTAGTCTTCATTCGATGACGAATGATCCCAATGGGGAGATATTGTAACACCTCAAAAACCAGTCCTAGAAATTTTTTGCAGAATTTACCTGAAGCAGTGAACCACGGGCACCTTCACAGTTCGTGATCTTGATGATGGGTCGGGGTGGCACCCGTAGAGTCGAGGCAGTGAACCTCCCTAGCCAGCCCCTTAGACCCCCACGCCTAAGTGAGGACCACGAGGACCTTCTCGGTTCGTGGTCCTTCACATGGCCTGTGGGGGCGTCTGTGGAGACTTACCAGTAAGCCCCCTAGCCAGTCCCTCCAGACCATAACCCAAATGGAGAGCACAGACACTTTCACGGTTAGTGGTCCTTCACACGGGCATTGGTAGGACTCATGAACTCAGGCCCTCAACTATTGGTCAACAAGTCCAGACCACGACCGATTTCATGGTCCGTGTAGGTGGCCGTGGTCAGCCCATCTGCAGTTTAAGTTAGGGTTATTTCGATTATTTCCTTATTCGTGGGACACCTAAACTTTGTCGTTTTAACCCTAAATTTGTGGTTTTAGTTAGTTTAAGCCTAGAAACATAACTAGAACTTACCCAATTCAAATCTTTAATCAAAACATAGAAAATTAGAAGCGAAAAGAGAGAAAAAGGCAACCAACCCTAAGTTCAAGAATGCAGCAAGTTTCCTCCTGTTCCAGCCCAGAAATTGAAAGATTTCTCCATGGAATTTGTCACCAGGTATGTGGGATTTCACTAGTGCGTTCCTTTCACCCATTAGGTGCCTAGTTTTCAGTCAGTTTCTTGATTCCCTTACTATGACTAGACCTAGGGTTTGTTGAATGTTACAATTATTGGGTTCTTAGCTGTTAGAATGATCCAAATCAGATTAGTATGTTAATATTCACTTTATTGAATGAATTCAAGAACCCTAGCTATGTATTTCTTTAGTTCTTGAATTACATATGCTAGGTAAGATATTTCAGTTGTTCAGTTATACATGCCTCAGTTATTAATGCATCAATATCAGTATAATTGTTGCATACTCAGTTTGCATGTTCAGTTTGAGCTATCCAGTAACTTACATAAATTCAATCATAATATGTTAATCACTTATTCCATTGGGAGTAGCATAATACCGAGTTGGACTAGGGTTCAACGTACCCAAATAGTCCCAGAACTACAAGCCACATAGGTTGTAAGTCCCCTCTGTGGGCATCGTTTAAGTGATCACGCCAGCATGCCTTTATACCTCTGGCAGGGTATATTGGGTCCCCTCGATGAGGCGTATACATCGGACTCCACATTTAGCTCATGTGGTTTTATTATCGGTTATTAGTAGCTCCAACAGTTCAGTCAGATTCTATTGCATTGACCATGTATCAGTATGTTCAGTATTCAGTCTCAGCATGTTATATATTGGTCATTTCATTCAGTTAGCTAAGTATTCAGTAACTATATCATGTTCAGATTATATCATTGCTTATTTGCTTTGTTAAGTTATATGTTATTTCAGCTTTATTATATCCTGCATGCTTAGTACATTTCAAGTACTGACTCGTACTCTGTGCTACATCTTCTCGTGATGTAGGTTCAGGTTCTCAGCATCCAGATCACGCTTAGATCGGTTCCCGATCTCCAGTTCAGCAGAATCAGTGGTGAGTCCTCATTCTCCGAGGATAATAGTCAAGAGTTTCTTTTCAGTATTTTTAGTCCTTTAGTTTCAGTTTTGCTAGACTTAGCTGGGGACTGTCCCAACATTTCTAGTCAGTTAGAGGCTATTTTCAGACATATTTAGATTCAGCTTAAAATTGAGTTAATATCTTCTTTGTATTAAACTCATCAGTTTTCATTTATCTCAGTTATAGTATATGGGTATTTGATGCTTATCGTGACCAACGATACTAACTACGGTTTGAGTGTCTATGATCGTCGATAATATAGTAACCCAACGGAGGATTGGGGTCATGTCCCAAGGGAGCGATTTTGAGAATTTGTAGGGAACTAGAATTTCATCCTAATTTGTCATAGCTAAAGAGATTTACCAATAAAAACATTATAAATCAATGGGGGTGACAAGAAAGTGTCAACTATCGATTTGGGGTTTTTGTCATAAAATCAAATAAAAATAGAAATAAAAGGAAAATCAAGTATGAGGGGAGATTCTTTGGATGTGACCGCAATACAAGCTAATCTAGATTGTTGGATACAAGCTTTAGATAGAAAATCTATAGATTAATAATGACTAGGCTAAGCTTTAAGTGGAAATAAATTCTCTCTCGAGCAACTTACCCCATTTCAAATGGGTTCCTCTCGAACACCACTTACCGCATGAAGACCATCCTACGCCTTACCCCACTCACTCTCTCGAGCTGAGTGTTTGGATATGGGACTAGGGCTCCCCCACTCGGGCTGAACCTCATGTCGACCCACTCCTTAGGCCATCAGTCTAGTGGTCTTGGTTTCGCGACCTCTCTCTATCGCAATCCAAAAACACATGGGTGGTTTTGTATTTGCAACTACAAACCCATTAAATTAAACCACAACCACTAAGTGAAATCACCATTAAACTACATTTAAGCTATCATCAAGTAAGACCCAATAACAATATTAACTCATATTTGCTAAATCACACCCCAAGAATGGGGGATTTTAGCCACACATCAAGAAATAAAATTTTTACCTTCAATGATGTTGAAATCAAATAGGTATAAAGAAATAAGTCTTGATTTAGGCAAAGAAAGAAGAATCAAGGAGACCCACTTCCAAGTTGGGGAGGATGAAACCCTTTCTTCTTCAAGTCTTCAAAAACCCTCTCAAACTTGAGAGAAAATAAGAGTTACAAAATGAAATATCTAATTGTGAGTATTCTAATGAAGCTTTTTTTTATTAAAACTAACATAAGGCTAGTATTTATAGTGTTCAAATTAATGCTGTAGTGGACCATTCGGCGACGTTAGTGGGAATCGCCGATTAACTCGGTGATTCACCCATCGTCTGGTTCATCGCCTTCCTTGCTTGCCAACAACATCTCTACGTGCTGGACCATTGGGTGGTATAGTACTCCTTCGCGGAACTGTTTGGAAACTCGCCGACTGCTCTTTTTCACCGCCGATTTGATCCTCTTCCTTTAGGGCTCAACGTACTAGAACAAAAGGCGGAGTAAGGCTCTTTGGCGATTCACCAAGTGGACTTGGCGATGCTCAGGCATCCATTTCTTCACTCTTTTCACCCTTATTGTTCCTTTTTGAGACATAGTGCCCATTCTTTCCTTAAATCTTCAAATACCTGAAACTTAAGAGTTTTTATCAGATATTGGGATAAAAGAGGCATTTGAGGACACTAATTCTATTAAAATAAGGTCCTAAATGAGTCCAATTTGAGGACTCATCAACACCCCCAACTTAAACCTTTGCTTGTCCTCAAGTAAAACTCAAGTTCAGCAGTTCAATTAGGATGTCTAAAACAGTGCTACACAAGACTCAATTATGAACATACACATCAAGACTCAAACTACTCATGCAAAGGTCAATTGTGTACTCAAAGATTCAAGTTGTGACACATCATTACCAAAGATTCTCATGCTCGCAATACTTGCTTCAAATGCAAGTTCAAGCTCAACAATAGTATCTAAATGCCCTCACACAAAGAATGATTCTATAGTCACACACAAAAGTTAATCAATATAAGATCAGGAATCAGATGCAACGCTCACACTTAAAAATAGGAACACAATGCATGCTTTCACCCATTGGTTTGCCCTTATTTTCCAATCAACCTTCGGTTTGGCTCACTCAAGATCAAAAAGGTCTTTCCAAGGCTTGTAATGGGGCTGAGTGCAAAGGTATGGTCATTTAGGCTTAGTGACTTTCATCATCTTGAAATTTGATGCTCTCAACACATTCTTTTCTCTTTCTTCATCAATTTTTCTTCTAGTGCTTATAAGTCATCCTTTTATTCACTCTCATGGATTGCTTGGAAACCCAATTTCTTTTGTACCTTTATTCACAACTTTCTTTTTCATTCTTTTCTTTTCTTTTTCTTTTTCTCTTATTCTTTTTTTTATATGGAGGGCTTTCATTTTTCCGCAACACCATGAGTTAGAAGAGACTTTTCTTGCACTTCTTGACTTCTCCTTTTCCTTTTCACCACACCCCCAACTTAAGCTTTTGACTTAAGTTGGCAAATCACTACATCACAAGTCATGAGGATTACAGGTGGTGGTATAATAAAGGTCTAGATTTTATCAAGTTTTCTTTCAAAGAAGAGTAAGGCTTAAGAGGTGTTCAAAAAAGTTTCACACGCTCATGGATGGGTCACAAAAGAGGTATATGTCAGATTGGTTCACACTTTTTAAAGTTGCCTAAGATCATTTCAAGACCACACCTTACTAAATCAATCAGACTAACGGGGAAAATTCTAGGTTTATTCATGCATGGTTCAAAGTAAGCTCATCACACAAGGCATCGATACTAAAGTCAAACAAGAATCCACACTTTCGCTAGTGTGCAACAGTCATTACAAGAGAATCAATTCGATACATGGCTAATCACAATGAGATACAAAAAGTTCACATATTGCCTATGCAACTTCATTTGGTCTTGTCGTAGCCGCACATTCTTGTTTGTTTGATTGAAATCACTATTTAAGTCATCGGTATTGATCGAAATCGAGACTTAAATTTGCAAGAGAACAACCACTTTCAACACAAGAGATGGCGAAAATTTTCGAAAATTGAATTTTTTTCAGAAGGGTCAAAATTATTTTGCAATTAAACCAAAAGGGAGCCATAAGCTCAAACAATCGCACAAGCAGTTTTTTTTAATAAAAAAACACAGTTAAAATAGAAGCAACCCAATTGTATATGCAAAAAAACATTCAAAACAATAGAAAGATGAGCCTCACCCCACCACAAAAAAATATTTGTCCTCAAATGCAAATGAAAGTATCCAAAAGTGAAATAAAGTAAGACAGAGAGGAAGGTAAAGAGGGGGTCCTGTCTACACAGTCGCTCCATCTGTCTGGGCATCAGTGCCCGGTGCATCACTCTGGTCCTGGGTCTCAGTACCCGGAGTCGCCTCAGAAGAAACAAGAGTACCAGACCCACTAGGATCTGCTAAGGGTGTATCCGCCAACAAGGCCTGCACAGCTGCATATAATCCCTGGGCCCATGAAGGAATATAGGGGCCTAGAAGAGTAGTCTCCCTGTCAAAAATTGGCCTCTTGCCCTTGCCTTTATTTCCAGATGGAGGTTCTTGTCTTCCCTTCTTGGGAGGATTTGACCTCCTTCATTTATTGTGATATCCCGTGCTTTTCTGGGGTGGCATGACAATATTGTTCTTTACCATATCTCGGGAAACTCAGACTTCTCCCTGCTAGAATCAACAATATGCAAGCACAACCCCATAAGATTTAACCGGTTTTAAGGCACAAAAATATGGGATTTTAACAATGAAAACATTACGGGCAAGATTATCACATTAAAAATAGGCATTCAAACATTCTAATCCTATCAGAGAGACCCAGCACACGTCAATACGATAAGATCATTTGCATAAGAGTACAATTTCTCAAAATTAAACTCGGGGTCCAAAAAACCAACCCTTGATGCCGATAAAGATAAGATTGAAATGCTAGGCGGCAAAGTAATCCCAATTTCGAGAACAAATCAACAACTAAAATACTTATGGAATGCAAAAATAATGAAAATACTAAATAGGTGCGAGTTTGTGAAGTTCGAAAGTGAGGTAAGGTGAAGGAATTTGAAACTTTTAAACCTTTGGCATTAAAAATCGTCCAGTTCTCGCTCATTCGGAGATGTGAGTCAACCTTGCCAACCCACTCGGCGATTCGCCGAGTGGTCATTTTTCCCGCAAAGTTTTACAGGCTCTAAGTTGAAATTGTGTTGAACCAAACGACGGATCAAGTCGGGCACACCGACCTCTTCGGCGATGCACCGACGGGACCATTTGCTCGCCAATCCTGCACTATTTCAAACACTTTCCACACTTAAACCTGCACAATCAACACACCATTATTTACCAAAACAAAATTAAAGCAATAAAAAGGGTTCTTGGGTTGCCTCCCAACCAGCGCCTTAGTTAACGTCGTGGCACGACGCAAGTCCCCATTTCAGTTCCAGTAGTAGGATTTGCCTCATTTATATAAGGCCACCCCTCTTCCAGCTCAGAATAGAGAGAAGTCAACACCTGGTCCATTCGGGACCCATAGTTACCATTCGCACTCATCTCTCCTGTTGCAACACACACAAGCAAAACAAAACTAAAAATTAAGTAAACTATAACTAAAAAGAACAAGAGTTCCACTAAACTACAAATTATCAAGTAACAACACTCCCCGGCAGCGGCACCATTTTGATGCTTATCGTGACAATGACACTAACTACAGTTTGAGTGTCTATGATCGTCGATAATATAGTAACCCAACCGAGGGTTGGGGTCCTGTCTCAAGGGAGCGGTTTTGAGAATTTGTAGGGAACTAGAATTTCATCCTAATTAGTCATAGCTAAAGAGATTTACGAATAAAAACATTATAAATCAATGGGGGTGACACGAAAGTGTCAACTATCGATTTGAGGTTTTTGTCACAAAATCAAATAAAAATAGTAAAATATAAGGAAAATCAAGTATGAGGGGAGATTCTTGGGATGTGATCGGAATACAAGCTAATCTAGATTGTTGGGTACAAGCTTTAGTTAGAAAATCTATAGATTAATAGTGACTAGGCTAAGCTTTAAGTGGAAATAAATTCTCTCTCAAGCAACTTACCCCGTTTCAAATGGGTTCCTCTTGGACACCCACTTGCCACATGAAGACCAGCCTACGCCTTACCCCACTCACTCTCTCGAGCTGAGTGTTTGGATATGGGACTAGGGCTCACCCTCTCGGGCTGAACCTCATGTCGACCCATTCCTTAGGCCATCAGTCTAGTGGTATTGGTTTCGCGACCTCTCTCTCTCGCAAGCCGAAAACACATGGGTGGTTTTATATTTGCAACTACAAACCCATTAAATTAAACCACAACCACTAGGTGAAATCACCATTAAACTACATTTAAGCTATCAACAAGCAAGACCCAACAACAATCTTAACTCATATTTGCTAAATCACACCCCTAGAATGGGGTTTTTTAGCCACACATCAAGAAATAGAAAAGTATACCTTATGATGTTGAAATCAAATGGGTATAGAGAAATAAGTCTTGATTTAGGTAAAGAAAAAAGAATCAAAGAGACCCATTTCCAAGTTGGGGAATATGAGACCCTTTCTTCTTCAAGTCTTCAAAAACCCTTTCAAACTTGAGAGAAAATAAGAGTTACAAAATAAAATATCTAATTGTGAGTATTCTAATGAACCTTTTTTTTATTAAAACTAACATAAGGCTAGTATTTATAGTGTTCAAATTAATGCTGCAGTGGACCATTCGGTAAGGTTAGTGGGAATCGCCTATCAACTCGGCGATTCGCCCATCGTCTGGTTTATCGCCTTCTTTTCTTGCCTACAACATCTTTGCGTTCTGGACCATTGGGTGGTAGTACTACTTCACAGAACTATTCGCCGACACGCCGACTGCTCCTTTTCACCGTCGATTTGATCCTCTTCCTTTAGGGCTCAACGCACTGGAATAAAAGGCGGAGTAAGGCTCTTTGGCGATTCGCCAAGTGGACTTGGCAATGCTCAGACATCCATTTCTTCACTCTTTTCACCCTTATTGTTCCTTTTTGCGACATAGTGCCCATTCTTTCCTTAAATCTTCAAATACCTGAAATGTAAGGTTTTTTATCAGATATTGGGATAACAGAGGCATTTGAGGACACTAATTCTATTAAAATAAGGCCCTAAATGAGTCCAATTTGAGGACTCATCAGTATTCCCCATCTTTTCATTTTATTTATTATTTAGCTTCCACATCAATTTATTTTCTTTAGTATGCTAGTGATCATGCCAGCAGGGTTAGCTTGGGATCACTTGTGGTCCTAGGTCCCATGTCCGCGTCTCGTGGGTAGTTCGGGGTGTGACAAAACTTAGTATCAGAGCACTAGGTTTAAGTGTCCTAGGATGTCTGAAAAGCCACACTAAGTAGAGTCCTTTTCATGGGTGTGAAGTGCACCACATCTAATGACCATGAGGCTACGAAGTGTTTTAGGAAGAATCTTCATTTTGTTGTTACTCTTATCGTGCGTAAGGTATGATCTAATTCTATTCTAAGTCGATGTTCTACATTTCAGCGATCATGCCTCCCCGTAGAGCAAACGCCAGGAATGCAAACGCAGCTCCTCCAGTCCCAGATCAGGAAGTTTCTAATGCCAAATTCAAGAACGCCATTCAGATGTTTGCTTAGAGTGCGGCCAACCAGAACAATCAGCGGGTTCCAGTTCAGGCAAATGCCAATGTTGGGTCAGCGCAGCTAGAGTGCGAGACTTTGTTAGGATGAATCTGCCAGAGTTCTTAGGATCGCAAGTTACAAAAGATCCCCAAAACTTTATTGATGAGGTCAAAAGGATCTTTGAAGTGATGCAGGTAACTGGGAATGATTGGGTTGATTTAGCATCTTACCAACTGAAAGATGTAGCTTATATCTGGTATACTCCGTGAAAGGAGAACAGGGGTACAAATGCAACTCCTATTACTTGGGATTGTTTCAGCAAAACCTTTTTGGACAAGTTTTTCCCATAGAGTTGAGAGAAGCAAGGGCCCAATAATTTATGAACTTAAGGCAGGGTAACATGATAGTCCAAGAGTATGGGCTCAAGTTTAACCAACTCTCTAGGTATGCTCTTCACATGGTTGCTGATTCCAGGGCTCAGATGAATAATTTTCTCTATGGAGTGTCGGACTTGGTGAAGACAGAGTGCAGGAATACTATGTTGTTGGGAGACATGAACATCTATAGGCTCATGACTCATGCTCAGCAGGTTGAGGGTGATAATCTTAGGGAACAAGCTAAGGATAGTAAGAAAGCAAGAATAGGCAACTATGAGTATTCCCAACAGAAATTGGGTACTGGAAATTGCTCATAATTAAAGCAGAAGTCTTCGACTCCAGCACCTTCATCGGCCAGTGTTCCATCCTCAAAGTTCCAGAATAATCAGAAAGGTGGAGCATCAGGCTCTAAGTCTCAAGGTAGTATTTAAGGCACCGAACCTACCCAACTTGCTCTAAGTGTGCTAAGAACCATCCGAGCGAGTGTCTTACAGGAAAATAATGATGCTTTGGGTGTGGTCAGTCTCGTCAGAGGTTGAGGGATTGTCCTTCTAGACAGGGTCAAGGAGGTAGTAATGGTAGAGCTCAGTCTACTTCAGCAGCACCAGCAGGTCGCCCGACTCAGCAGGGTAACTAATCTGGTACAGGTGGCAGACAACGCCAAAACAGGTTTTATGCTCTCCAGGCTCACCAAGATCAGGAAGATTCTCCTGATGTAGTCACTGGTACATTACGAGTCTTTGATCTTGACGTTTATGCATTGTTAGATCCAGGGGCTACTCTTTCTTTTGTTACTCATTTCATAGTAGTCATGCTTAGTGTTAGTCCAGAAACTCTCTCAGAACCCTTCTCAGTCTCTACTCCAGTCAGTGACCCAGTTATAGCTAGACGGGTATACAGAAATTTCCCTGTCACAGTCTCTCAAAGAGTCACCTTAGCAGATATTGTAGAGTTAGAGATGGTAGACTTCGATGTCATTCTAGGCATGAATTGGTTATATTCCTGTTATGCCTCAGTCGATTGTAGAACTATGATTGTTCATTTTCAGTTTCTAGACGAACCAATCTTAGAATGGAAGGGTAGTAGCTTAGCGCCTATGGGTCGATTCATTTCTTACCTTAAGGACAGAAAAATGATCTCTAAGGGTTATCTCTATCATCTAGTTCGGGTTAAGGATTAAAGCTCTGAATCCCCAACTCTTGAGGCAGTTCCAGTGGTTAATGAGTTTCCAAAAGTGTTTCCAGAAGATCTTACTGGAGTCCCTCCCGATAGTGAAATCGACTTTGGAATTGATCTCCTTCTAGATATCCAGCCTATCTCTATTCCTCCTTACAGAATGGCTCCAGTTGAGTTTAAGGAATTGAAAGAGCAGTTGAAAGACCTTCTAGATAAGGGCTTCATGAGACCTAGTATTTCACCATGGGGTGCACCAGTGTTGTTTGTAAAGAAGAAAGATGGTTCTCTCAGAATGTGCATCGACTATAGGCTGTTGTACAAGGTCACAATCAAGAATAAGTATCCCATACCTAAGATAGATGACTTGTTTGACCAACTTCAGGGTGCTAGTCATTTCTCAAAGATAGACCTCATATCGGGTTATCATCAGCTTAAAGTCAGAGATAGTAACATTCCGAAGACAGCCTTTAGAACTCGGTATGGTCATTATGAATTTGTAGTCATGTCATTTGGACTAACCAATGTTCCTTCAGCTTTCATGGATTTGATGAACAGAGTGTTCAAGCAGTACTTGGACTTGTCTGTTATCGTCTTTATTGATGATATCCTCATTTACTCCAGGAATGAGGAAGAACATGCGAGTCATTTGAGAGTTTTTCTACAAACTCTCAAAGATCACCAGTTATTTGCAAAATTTAACAAGTGTGAGTTTTGGTTACAATGAGTTGCCTTCCTTGGGCATATTGTGTCTAGTGAAGGAATTCAAGTAGATTCCCAGAAGATAGAATAAGTGAAACAATGGCCCAGACCTACCTCTTCTACAAATATCAGAAGTTTCTTGGGTCTAGCGGTCTATTAGAGATGGTTCATGGAAGGATTTTCATCCATAGCCTCACCATTGACTAGGTTGACTCAGAAGATGGTCAAGTTTCGATGGTCAGATGATTGTGAGAAAAGCTTCGCAGAATTAAAAACTAGGTTGACTACAACTACTGTCTTGACTCTACAAGAGGGTTCAGATGATTATGTGATCTATTGTGATGCATCCTGGGTCGGCCTACGTTGTGTGTTGATGCAGCGAGGTACGGTTATAGCTTATGCTTCTAGACAACTTAAGGTACATGAAGATTCTTACCCAAGTTAGATCTTTAATCAAAACTTAGAAAATTAGAAGCAAAATGAGAGAAAGAGACGACCAACCCTAAGTTCAAGAACGCAACAAGTTTCCTCCAGTTCCAGCCCAGAAATATAAAGATTTCTCCATGGAATTTGTCACCAGGTATGTGGGATTTCACTAATGGGTTCCTTTCACCTATTAGGTCCCTAGTTTTCAGTCAGTTTCTTGATTCCCTTACTATGACTAGACCTAGGGTTTCTTGAATATTACAAGTATTGGGTTCTTAGTTGTTAGAATGATCCAAATCAGATTAGTATGTTAATATTAAGTTTATTGCATGAATTCCAGAACCCTAGCTATGTATTTCTTTAGTTCTTGAATTACACATGCTAGGTCAGATATTTCAGTTATTCAGT
>JAJONZ010027236.1:0-10619 GCA_029582445.1 Solanum paucissectum
GGAGCTGATGGAATCGTCAGAATTGGATTCCGATGTCATCTTCTTGAACTTTTGATCGAAAATGATTGTTCAAGGTTCATAAGCTCCAAAACACAAAAACTCGCACCAAGACCAAACGAACGACCAGGTGACCGAACTATCAGTCCCAGCAAGTCAATGACTTGGGGTCGCTATAGGAACGCTCTAAACGACACATAGAAGGCAAGACACAGAAATGACCAAGAGGGTCATTACAGGTCTGGTGCTACATACTTCATTACATTTATTGATGATTTCACGCACTTTGGTTATGTCTATTTGATTTCTCATAAATCTGAAACACTTGAGTGCTTTAAAAGATATATGAATGAAGTTGAAAATCAATTAGATAAAAGAATAAAGGATTTAAGAACCGATCGAGGACGTGAATATTTTCAAAAAAATATAAAGAAGTATGTACTGAAAAGGGTATTATCAAACAGTTAACTACTCCTTATACACCCAAACAAAATGATGTAGTTGAAAGAAGGAATAGAACACTATTAGACATGACTAGGTCAATGATGGCGCATACAAATTTGTCTATCTCTTTCTGGGGAGATTCATTATTGACTGATGCCCACATATTGAACAAAGTGCCTTCTAAATCAATGTCTTTCACTCCTTATGAACTTTGGACTCATCATAAAATAAACCTAAATGATCTACGATTGTGGGGTTGTGCAACATATATTAAAGATCATTTTGGTGAGTTTGGTGAATTGAGTCCAAAAGGAAAGAAATGTATCTTTATAGGTACTTTGAACGCTTCAAAGGGTATGTGTTCATTGATGAATTGGAGGATAAAAGTATTACTGAAATTAGATCACGAGATATCAGGTTTTTGGAAAATGATTTTCCCAAAAAGGTGAAATAGATGAAGGTGAGCCTCTTTACGAAATGTTGAATTCAGAAAATTAGGTAGTGACATCAGATATACTTGATTACTCAATGGATCAAGAAATAATTCCTGGTCCAAGTGAGAGTTATGAATTCCAAAATTCTATAGAGAAATCTGAGCTTCAAATACGTAAGAGTACAAGAAAAAGTGTACCTAAATGATCTTATGATATTGAGGATTATGTTTTCTTGGTATCTCCTACAAAATTGGATGAACCTAATTCTGTAACTTAGGTCTTATCAAGCCCTAAAAGGGATGAATGATTAAAAGTGATGAAAGAAGAATTAGAGTCCCTGAAAACCAACAAAGTTTGGGATCTAGTTGACCTTCCTCAGGAACGTAAAGCTATTGGGAATAAATGGATTCTCAAAGTTAAACAAATCAGATGGGTCAATCGAAAGACACAAAATGCGATTGGTGGCAAAAAAAATTACTCAAGAAGTTGGAATAGAATATGAGGAAACTTTTACCAGTTGTAAAATTTACCTCCATATGATTACTTTTAGCTATTGTTGCACATTTAGATCTAGAATTACACCAAATGGATGTAAAGATCATTTTTCTCAATGAAGAATTAAATGAGGAAATCTACATGGAA
Source organism: Solanum paucissectum (assembly GCA_029582445.1). NCBI lineage: Eukaryota > Viridiplantae > Streptophyta > Magnoliopsida > Solanales > Solanaceae > Solanum > Solanum paucissectum. Next base: position 1,518 of record JAJONZ010027236.1, read on the forward strand.
CAATCAGTAGGTTTCGTTGTTAAAGGCCAAGAAAAGAAAGTTTGTAAATTAAAAAAGATCAATTTATGGCCAAAAGCAATCTTCAAGGCAGTGGTGATGAGTCCATGATTTGGACTCATTTAGGGCTTCATTTTAATAGATTTAGTGTCCTCAAATGCATATTTTGTGCTAATAACTGATGTAAATCTTTGAATTTTAGGTATTTGGATTGAGGAACAAAGCATGGACACTATTGAGCAAAAAGGAACAAGGCAGCTGAAAGTACGAAGGAAAGAAAGCTTGATGATCGCCTAACCCATTAGGTGAGTCGCCGAACGGCCAGGGTCTCGCCTAATGTTTCAGAGTGTCAAGCCTTGAAGGATAAAATCTAGTCGGCGAGAAAATGGAGCAGTCGGCGAGTCACCGAACGGTTCTGCGATGCAGTGTCATATCGCCCAAAGTTACAGAACCTGACAATGCTGAAGGAAAAAGAAAAACGGCGATGATAATGACCAAAAGGCGGATAGCTGATTGGATCAGCGATCCCGACTAACTGTGCCGACTGAACCTTCGCAACATACTTTTTGACAACTATAAATACTTGTTTAAATTTTTAGCTTAGTATCTAATTGAACATTCAGTAGTTTTCAGTATTATTGAGCTTTTACAATTTAGAACTTAGAGCTGAATAGAGAGACAATATTTCCTTAGCTTTGAAGATTTGAAGATTTCCATTTCTAAGAAATTGGAAGTTGGTGTTGAAGATTCTTCATCTTAGACCTTTGTAAAGACTATATCAATCCTACCCAGTTGATGGAAACACAACTTGGTAAAGATTTTTACCTTTTTACTATGTCTAGCTAAAACTTCAATTCTTGGGGTGTGATTATGTGATTATGGGTTGATTTAACTGTTGGGTATTGTTAATTGATAGTTTATTTGTTGTTTACAAGTGATTTCGTTCAGTAATTATTGTTGAATTTAATGGGTTGTAGTTGCAAATACAATCTTAACTTCGTATTTTTGGCTTGCTAGAGAGAGATTTTAAAACCAAAATTACTGAATTGATGGTATGTGGGTTGTCATGGGTTCAGCTCGAGAGAGTGAATCTTAAACCCTTTTCCACACATTCATCCCGAGAGAGTGAATGGACTAAAGAGAAAGTTGTGCTTCATTGCTGCTTATTAGTGTTCGAGAGAAATCAATTTGATTCGGGATAAATAGTTTGAGAGAAAGTTTACCCCCACTAGAGTCTAGCTTATTCACTGATTTGCAGTTGTTTACTATTAATTGCAATTACCCGAGTGTTTACCTTGTCCCATAATCCAATCATATCCCAAGAATCCCGTCTCCATATTCATATTTTCGTGTTATTTGTTGTTTTAGTTGATAATAACAATAAACCCCCTTTGATATTTGACACTTGTGTCACCCCATACTTGAATTATATTTTTATTCATAAATATTTTTAGCTATGATTGACTTGAGCATATTTATGCTTTTCTATTAATTCTTGAGTATGAACCACTCCCTTGGGACTCGACCCCAACTCACTAGTTGGGTTATATTACTATTGAACGATCAATGATGCTCAGTATTTGATGAAGTATCCTTGATAGCGTTGAAATCAAAATGGCGCCGCTGCCGGAGAATGGTGTTACTTGAGAATTTTTAGTTAAGTAAAATTTGTTCTTGATAGTTATAGTTCTACTTACTTAATTTTAGTTTTGTTTTGCTTGTTTGTGCTTTGAAACAAAGGAGGTGAGCATGTCGTGCAGTAATTGTGAACAAATGGATTTCCCTCTGTTGGAAGTGATGATGTTCAGGGATTGCATCCTAACCTTCAAGCAATTGGAAGGTGAACAAATTCATGAGCCGTGGCTAAGGTTTATAGCATTGTTGATTCAATCCCCGACTCATGGGATTCCCGATGTAGTCTTACTGGAGTGTTTCTATAGAAGTCTTGGTCCCGGGAACAAAGTGTTAATTGATCAACTTATCCCGGGTGGTCTTATGAGACACTCCTATGAGACCGCAACCAAACTCATTGATTTTGTGGCCAACACCAACAAAGAGACTGAGAAGGACCATCACTTGGTCACTTTGTTGGGTCAGCTGGATGCCTTGGCCCAAAAGGTCAAGGAATTGGAGGTGTTGTCCAAAAAGAAGGACATATACATACCCCCCTCATGATCGGAGAAAGTCTAAGGACAATGAGAGTAGATGCGTCGAGGATACACAGTTAATTATTCTCCATAAGATCAATGAACAAGATAGAGTGCTAGAAGAGATGAAGGAGAATGTTGAAGTGCTAAATCAGATGATTGGCTCTCACTCCAAATCCATCCAGCTAATTGAAAACATTGTGGGTCATGTATGGTCTCATCTCCACCCAAACAAACAAGAGAGGTTACTTAGTGACACTAAGGTCAACCCCAAAAATTGAGATTGAGTGTGGACTTGCGTCGTGCCACGATGTTAACTAAAGCGCTGCTTGGGAGCAACCCAAGTTTTCTTTTCTTTCTTTTTAAGTTTGAAATAATGGTGTGTTGAATGTGCAAGACAAAGTGTAGAAAGTGAGTGAAAAGTGCAAATTGGCAAGCCCAAGGTCTAGTCAGAGCATCGCCGAAGAGGTCGGCGACTCCGACTCAAATCGTAGTTGGACTCAAGACATCTTCAAAGTGGAGTCTGTAAAACTCGGCGAGCCTAGAAAATTATTGGCGAGTTGCCGACCAGGTCGGCGATCGTGATCTTGTCCGCCGTTTGAACCCAGATTAACTGGAAGTCTTGTAAAACTCGATGAGGTAAGTGACCACTCGGCATGTCGCCGAGTGGTTCGGTGAGCACGACTAATGTCGTCGAATGGGCGAGAACTGGACGGTTTTTAAAAGGCCAAAGGTTTAAATTTTCAAACTCTACACTTTCCCTCACTTTTGACCTTCCACACCCATTTAGTATTTTCTATATTTCTTGCATTTTTATTGTATTTGAGTTGTTAATTGGTGCTCGGAGTTGGATTACATTATCGCCTAGCATTTTAATTTTATTTATTCGGCATAAAAGATATGGTAAAGACCAATATTGTCATGCCAACCTGGAAAAGAGCACGAAATATCACAATAAATGAAAGGGAGTCAAATTCTCCCAAGAAGGGAAGACAAGAACCTCCACCTGGAGATAAAGGCAAGGGAAAGAGGCCCATTTCTGACAGGGAGACTACTCCCCGAGGCACATATATTCCTTCAAGGGTCCGGGGATTCTATGCAGTTGTGCATGCCTTTTTGGCGGATACACCCTTGGCAGCTCCTAGTGGGTCTGGTACTGCTGTTTCTTCTGAGGTGACTCCGGGTACTGAGACCCAGGACCAGAGTGATGCACCGAGCACTGATGCCCAGATAGATGGAGAGATTGTGTAGACAAGATCCCCTCTTTACCTCCATCTCTGTCTTACTTTATTTCACTTTTGGATATTTTTGTTTGCATTTAAGGACAACTGTTTTATTTGTGGTGGGGTGAGGCCCACCTTTTGTGATTCTCTGGTTTTGTTTATATATTGGGTTTTGAGCTGAAATTGTGTTTTATACATTGCATCTTGTGGATGTTTGAGTTTGTGGCTCCATGTTTTTAATTGTAAATGATTTTTGACCCTTTCGAATAAATAAATAAATTTTTCACCTCTTATTTCTATTTGAATGTGGCTGTTCTTTTGCCAATTTCAGTATCGGTTTTGATCAATACTGATGATTTGAATAGTGCTCTCAATCAAACAAACATGAATGTGCGGCTACGATGAGGCCAAATGAAGTTGCATAGACAATATGTGAACTTTTTGCATCTCGTTGTGACTAGCCAAATATCAAATTGAGTCTCTTGTGATGAACATTGCACACTAGCGAAAGTGTGAAGTCTTATTTGTCATTGGTGTCAATGCCTTGTGTGATGAGCTTACCGTGAACCATGTGTGATGACACCTAGAATTTGCCCCGTTGGTCCAGTTGACTAAGTGATGCAATCTCTTGATATGATCTTAGGGAACTTCAAAGAGTGAGAAACAATTTGACATTATACCTCTTTTGTGGCCTACCTTGTGAGTGTGTAAACCCCTTTTGAGCACCCTTTGAGCCTTAACCTTTTCTTGGAAGAAACTTGATGACATTGTGACCTTTTATTAATCCATTACCCATAATCCTCATGATTTGTGGTTTGTTTGAATAGCCAACTTAGGCCAAAAGCCTAAGTTGGGGGTGTGGTGAAAAGAGAAGGTAAATCAAGAAGTGTAAGGAAGTCTCCTTTAACCCATGGTTTTGAGAAAGAAAAAATGAAACCCCTCCATACAAAAAAAAGAGAGAAAAAGAATGAAAAAGTTGTGGAATAAAGTTGTGAAATACAAAAAGAAATGGCGTTTTCAATGATCCATGGAAAGTGAATAATGGGATGACTTGTGAGCATGAATGAAAAATGATGAAGAAAAGGAAAGGAAGTGTTGTTCACACCACATATCATGAGGACTATAGCCATTGAGCCTAAATGACCATACCTTTGCACTCAGCCCCGTTACAAGCCTTGAAAAGACCTTTTTGATCTTGAGTAAGCTGAAACAAATGTTGGTTGGAAAATACGGACAAACCTATGGGTGAAATCATATATTGTATTCATCTTTGTGAGTGTGAGCGTTGCATTTGATTCCGGAACTTTAAATTGTTGATCCATTATGTGTGAATATGGAATCATTTTTTGTGTGAGGGCATTTGATCACCTTTGTTGAGCTTGAACTTGCATTTGAAGCAAGTAATGTGAGCTTGATATTCTATGATAATGGTGAGTCACAACTTGAGTCTTTGAGTGCACAATTGATCCTTGCATGAGTAAATTGAGTCTTGTTGTGTGCATTCATGATTAAGTCTTGTGTAGCACTATTTGAGACATCCTTTTTTGAACTGCTGAACTTGGGGGTGTTGATGAGTCCACGATTTGGACTTATTTAGAGTTTCATTTTAATAGATTTAGTGTCCTCAAATGCATATTTTATGCCAATAACTGATGTAAATCCTTGAATTTTAGGTATTTGGATTGAGGAACAAAGCATGGACACTATTGAGCAAAAAGGAACAAGGCAACTGAAAGTTCGAAGGAAAGAAAGCTTGATGATCGCCTAACCCATTAGGCGAGTCGCCGAACGGCCAGGGTCTCGCCTAATGTTTCAGAGTGTCAAGCCCTGAAGGATAAAATCTAGTCGGCGAGAAAATGGAGCAGTCGGCGAGTCACCGAACGGTTCTGCGATGCAGTGTCATATCGCCCAAAGTTACAGAACCTGACAATGCTGAAGGCAAAAGCAAAACGGCGATGATAATGACCAAAGGGTGGATAGCTGATTGGATCGGCGATCTCGACTAACTGCGCCGACTGAACCTTCGCAGCATACTTTTTGACAACTATAAATACTTGTTTAAATTTTTAGCTTAGTATCTAATTGAACATTCAGTAGTTTTCAGTATTATTAAGCTTTTACAATTTAGAACTTAGAGCTGAATAGAGAGACAATATTTCCTTAGCTTTGAAGATTTCCATTTCTAAGAAATTGGAAGTGGGTGCTGAAGATTATTCATCTTAGACCTTTGTAAAGACTATATCAATCCTACCCAGTTGATGGAAACACAACTTGGTAACCATTTTTACCTTTTTACTATGTCGAGCTAAAACTCCAATTCTTGGGGTGTGATTATGTGATTATGGGTTGATTTAACTGCTGGATATTGTTAATTGATAGTTTATTTTCTATTTAAAAGTGATTTCATTCAGTAATCGTGGTTGAATTTAATGGGTTGTAGTTGCAAATACAATCTTAACTTTGTGTTTTTGGCTTGCTCAAGAGAGAGATTTTAAAACCAAAATTACTGAATCGATGGTCTGTGGGTATTGGGTTGTCATGGGTTCATCTCGAGAGAGTGAATCTTAAACCCTTTTCCACACATTCAACTCGAGAGAGTGAATGGACTAAAGCGAAGGTTGTGCTTCATTGCTGCTTATTGGTGTTCGAGAGAAACCAATTTGATTCGTGGTAAATTGTTCGAGAGAAAGTTTACCTCCACTAAAGTCTAGCTTATTCACTGATTTGCAGTTGTTTACTATTAATTGCAATTACCCGGTTGTTTACCTTGTCCCATAATCCAATCATATCCCAAGAATACCGTCTCCATATTTATATTTTCGTGTTATTTGCTGTTTTAGTTGATAATACTACCCCCTTTGATATTTGACACTTGTGTCACCCCAAACTTGAATTATGTTTTTATTATTAAATGTTTTTAGCTATGATTGACTTGAGCATATTTATGCTTTTCTATCGATTCTTGAGTACGAATCACTCATTTGGGACTCGACCCCAACTCACTAGTTGGGTTATATTACTATTGAACGATTGTTAATGCTTAGTATTGGATGAAGTATCTTTGATAGCATTAAAATCAAAATGGTGGTACCTGAGATTTCATAAGGATGTGATGTCATTTAATTTCACCATGATCGATGAAGACCATTGCATCTATGTGAAAAAGTCCAATGGAAATTTTGTAATTCTTTCTCTTTACGTAAATGATATTTATTAGCTTGAAATAATTTGGAGTATGTGAAAACTGTCAAGTCATGGCTTTCAAAATAATTTTATATGAAAGATATGGGTGAAACAGACTATATATTGGGTGTTAAGATCCAAAGACATCGTTCCAAGATATTTTTGAGTTTATCTCAAGAAACTTATATTAAGAAATATTGTCGTATGAATAGTTGCAAATCCATGGATACTCCTGTAGCAAGGGGTGAAACTTTAAACCTTAAAATGTGTCCAAAGACTGAAAAAGAAAAGGAAGCATGTCTCGAGTTCCTTATTCTAATGCCATCGGGAGTTTGATGTATGCTTTGATGTGTACTCACCCATACATTTGTTCTGATGTGAGTCTAGTTAGCAGGTATCAATCCAATCATGACAGAGATTATTGAAAAGCAGTAAAGATAATATTTACTGAAGGGAACTACGGATCATACACTGTGTTATAATGGATTTGATTTATTCATAAGAGGTTATACAGATACTGATTGGGCTGGTGATCGGAGTGATAGAAAATCAACATCTCGTTATGCTTTCTTACTAAATGGTGGTGCTATTTTATGGAAAGGTAAGAATCAAACTTGCACAACTCTTTCAACCATGGAATCTGAATGTGTGGCTTGTGCGTCTTTGCAGTACAAGAAGTTGTTTGGTTAAAAAGGTTCTTTGAACATTTGAGTATTGTAAAGACTTATAGGATCCCATGATATTATATTGTGATAGTTCAGCGGCTATCACATACACGAAGGATCCTAAGTATCATAGCAAGATCAAACATACTGACATCAAGTATAACTTTGTGAGAGACATAATTAAGTGGAGAATTGCAATACATTCCTACACGTGAAATGATAGCTGATCTTTTTATGAAGGCCATCTCTAGAGACTTATTTGAAAAACATGTTAGGGCTCTAGGTTTGCATAAGATTTGATGATATTTCAATATTGTAAAATAATTTGATTGTTATAATATTCTCTTCTATATGATTCAATTGAATTTATGTTCAAATGAGTTATGCATGTGATATTTTGTAAGAAATAAAATGTGTCGAATAAGTCGCGAGATTGGCTCTCTTACACGAGCAATTGCCTCTTACGTCGAGGAACGTGAAGAGATAAGTTTCAGCACCATATTATGATTTGTTTTATGATCCAGACAAGTGTTTCTCTAAGAGAATGAATTTAAGGATCACTGAAGAGAGAAACTAGGTTTAAACATCTGGAAGTGTTTAGACCAAGGTCTGTACGATGTTGTATAATTGAAAGAATGAGACACATACAACAATATAAGGTGAAAACACCGTAGCATGTATTTCATACTACGTGTGTCAAGCGATCAATAGGTCAATGAAAGAATGCTTTCCTGCTTCTTCATTGTGTGAGACCCCGAAAAGTTAAAATGACTTTTCAATGAAGTACCCTTTGACCTTTGTTGTTTCTTGAAGTTTCAATCAATGTTGCCACTTTGGCATGTTACTAATAGCCATGAATGATTCGGCAGTGCAGTGCATGTCTAGGAAAGTAGTTGAATAGGAACAAATAGACTCGAGTTAACTTCTTTAAGGGGATGAGGGATCGAAGAAGTAACTACTAAAGTAGTGAATGAAGTCTAGCGTATTGTGAGTAATAGTGTCCTTACATTAATAGTGAATTCTTTCCACATGTGATTGAATTCCTATGTAGGGCTTGTAAAAACCTTGAAGGTAAGCCTTGATACTCACAGGTCGCACAAACTATTTATCGTATGAATTGTGTGTTTAGTTGATATCATATTGATTTGGATTTTGTCCGCCATGTGCGAGTGAGAGATGTAAGTTTTGGGTTGTGGGTCGTCCATGTGAATTGACCCGAAGTTTTTTTTTCTTCTTCTGAAGAAGAGATAGAGTGAGGAACACAAAAACAGAAAAACAGAGGGAGAAACAGAAAATAAATTTACATCTTCTTCGTTGATAATAACAAAACAAAAGTGACATTTAGTTTAACACCCCAGATTCGTGAAGGAAATTTTTTTTGCAGAATTTTCAGATCTGGCAGGTGCCCAATCCGCATCAGGAGTTGGACAGCTTTTAAGTCAAGGGTGTTTTTGTCTTTTCCCACTCTTCTTTTAAGTCCTAAATTAAAAGGGTTTTAGGTAGTCATTTAAAATACTAGAAACCTAACTAGAACTTACCTAAGTCATTTAATTAACTAAAACAAAAGAAAAGAAGAGAGTAGAGAGAGGGGCGGCCGAAACCCTAGCAAAACCCTAGCCGCCGTCGGAGAACGCTAGAAAGTCACCGAAAAGGTCAAGTCCAGCCCTAGTTGATAGTTTTTCGTGGAGATTTCGTCACCAGGTATGTTGGATTTCATTAATGGGTCCCTTTCACCCGTTAGATCCCTAGAATTCAGACGATTCTTGATTCCATGCTATGAACGAAATTAGGGTTCTTGAACGTTTCTTGATTATTGGGTTCTTAGCTGTTAGAATGATCCAAATCAGATTAGTATGCTAATATTCAGTTTATTGCATGAATTCCAGA
>JAJONZ010027239.1:0-11842 GCA_029582445.1 Solanum paucissectum
AGGAGAGAATAAACCAAATATGAAAGAATATTATATTTTCCTTTCAAGAAAAGTAAAAACATTTATGGTAATGTTTTGTCTTTTCTTTAAGGAAAAATAAATCTTAAATTATGGTAAGAAAATCAGGGCAAAACCCTAACACATTTAATAAATTAATCTTGTTGATTTTTTTTTGTCATGATTTTTTTCTCAATTGTCTGTTTATAACATAACGAAAATTATTATTTGAATAATATTATCTTTTAAAATTAACACTAGTACAAATTTGAGAACTTGAAATTACACTAGAATTATATGACACCATTTACAAATAACATTGAAAATTTCTAATATCATAATTGTACCATATAATAATACTAACATTGTACCATATAATATACCAACAATTATTGAATTCTACCCCATATAATATACCAATTTAGTTGATATTTCGTGTCATTTTATTTTTTCAAATGACATTTTATACCACAAGGGAAACCAACATAAATAATAGAACCAATTACATCATATGATTAAATATGATTCTAAAAAAAATGTTTAATAAACAATAAATTTAAATCCGATAATATCATTCAATTTGATTATGAAAAAAAAGTGTTATAAAAATAAAAAATTAACTCAACAATGTTAATCCTCATAAGGATATTTGGTACAAGTTTTCTTGTTGTGATCCTCTATAGGCTATAACACATTTTCTACAATTTACTTTAGAGCTCTTGAATTTTTTCTCAATTGGTATTTGCGTCACATATCACTCCTTCAATCTTGAAATCCACATACCTTCCTGCAATACATTTCAAAAAAATAAAAATAAAGAACCTACTAAACAACAGTTAAATAATTTATTTGTTCTCAACAAACAATTATTCATAATAAAATACCATCACAAAATACGCAACTCAATACTAGTTATCCAATTTAGACACCAAGAGATGTTCCAAAACATTAAGTTGAAGTTGGTGTTAATACAGGGTATAAATATACTAATTACACCAATTCACATACCATAAGTATTTTGAGATTTAAGGTATACACTTCGTTTTGACACCAATTCAGACAAATAAATACACCAACACATGCAACAGAGTATTAATTTGACACCAATTCATAGAAATAAATACACCAACATATGTACCAGATCACATACCAAAACAAATTTTCAATTTAGGATTTTATTATAGACAGTAACTAATATATAATTCATTTTCCAACTTTTTATCTATACCAACTCAGATAATTAAATACAGCAAAAATGTACCAAAATATTATCTTGAAGTTGTATATAAATCGAACATAATATACCATTTACATCACATCAAATACCATAAATAATTTGAGCATTCTGGTATAATATTCATTTTATATACCCACTAATACAACTAAATACACAAATACATGTACCTCAATTTTAACTTAAAGTTGGTATTTGTACAACATATCACACACGAAAAGAAACTATTGATATAGGTTGTTAAATACGGCTTGCAACAAACCAATTAAACCACATAATTATTGATTTTAGATTAACTTGGTGCATTAATCAATTAAATCTAATAATATACAAAAAAAAAAAACTAATAATATACCATAAACAATTACTAAATGTTAATCTTTATTCAACAATTAAATACAGCCGATCAACCAAAACTTATGAATTTATATTAATTACACCAAAATCGACAATATAAAACAACCAATAATTACCAAAAAGATTAGAACACAGATGGTGTGCAAAAACAAATATATTAACAACATAGAAAAATACCATACCTACTGTTTTTTATTTGATTACATGATGAGTCCCATCACCCGTTGTGTTTAATTAGAATTGAAAAATTATTGGTATCCATTTTTGAATAGTAGATCTTAGTAGATATGGAGTTTTATTTTTGTTAGAAACCTCTTCATGGGAGAGAATATATAACAAATGTGAGTAAATCAGGAAATGTAAAATAATTGAAGAAATTTAAGGATTACGTGATAAGCGTGGCTGACATTGTGTGTGTATATATATATATATATATATATATATATAAATTCTAGTTTTGAAAAACAAATATTGTTATATAAGTGGGAAAAAAACTATTTCTATATAGGAGTAATTAAGGTACTTAAATTGTATACTTAAGTTTTTTGCCCATTAATTAACTCTAAGAAGTGGCTATTCATTTTTCATCTTTCTTCTTTTCTTTGAATTTTGTCTTGTAGGTAATTAACATATGATATAAGAATATACATATATTAATTTGTGTTTATAATTATAGTATTTTAAAGTACTACATATTATCATCTTTTATTTCATTTGGAGAAGAGATATTATTTTCTGTCATATTTTAATTTGTTATTGGTATCTAAGAGTAGATTTCAAATATTTGAACTATTTTTTGTTTGAAAATGAATGATATTAATGTAATTTAATTATAAAACTATTTTTAATATAATGATAATTTGAAATAATTTATGTCAATTTAGATGAGTACACGTGCAACGCACATATCCAGAAACTAGTTAAAAAAGAAGATACAAAGCATTATTAAGGTCACATAATTTCTTTTCAAGGTTGTGGCCCAAATAAGCATATATGCTAAAATCAAACTGGTCTTTACTAGTACATCCTCTATTAAAGAAGAATGGGAGTTTAGTTCCTCTCGCCTTGTCCTTGATGTTTTACGAGCACCTGAAACCAGAGTCCAGCTTAATTCTTGTATATATTAAGCCACACAAGGGGCATGAATCATCTACTTTTGAAAAGAAAAAAACTTTGAAAGTTTAAAATAGTGCTTGTGATGATGTGGCCAAATAACTTTTACTCGGAGTTGTACTTATCATTTCCGCAAGAAGAAAATCTGCATAACATTGTCAAGGTGAATACTTTAAAGAAAGTTACAAGTAAAAAGAGAAAGTAGAACAACAGAAAAACTTGAATATTAAAGCAAGATAAACTAGTCGACGAAAATGATCTAGAAGTCACTCGAAATAAAAGTTATTTCTAATGACAATGATAGTTTATTTATTTAAGGGTGTTTCATTTGTATAACTATCTATACTTGGAAAAATTTCATCTATTTTCTTTGAGGGAGCATGGGGTGTAGGTATCACGACATCAGGGAAAACGCTCAGGATTAACATCAACTGCAACTTTTGTAACAAGATAAGTTTTAGGCAGACACGTAAATGCAAATAAATTGTCATTGGCACATGTCAGTTGCAACATATATATATATATACAAATTTCTATTGGAGTAAGCGAAATGACAAATAAGAGAAGTATTTTACATGGAAAAATGGATGCTGCAAGCATTGATATCAGCAGTTGACCTCCTTAAAGGGTCCCATGAACAGAGTTGCTATGGTATGAGAGCAGAAATCATTATGTATGACTGTTTCATGAGAAAATTGTCAATAATGGGAAAGATCACAAAGAACCACCTTGATCAAATCAAATCAAGAGCTTCCAAGCTTGCATTGGGAATGATATCAGACAGATTGGCTGGTACAACCTGCCACAAAGAAAAGATAATAACCTCAATGCATTAGTGCACACAGTAGCATGTGCATGCCTGTGGCAGAGCCAGGAATTTCACTTAGGGGATCCAAAATATATTAAAGTACACATACCAAGAAGTCAAGGGAATTCAACATCTACTATATATACATAAAAAAATAATTTTGACCCTGAATACGTTAGTGTAATTTTTTGTCGAAAGGGGTTTGGTTACTCTAACTCTACTCATGTGTGCCAGTGAGAGAGATCACATGAAAATGGCAGGAAACTTGCAATATGTTCAAGCTACACTTACATTTTAATTACTTATATCAAACACTCGTGAAGCACTTGTCACTTCTGGGAGGATAGTGTAACACCCTGGAAATTTTTGAGCTAAGACTCGAACCATCCTTCATTGTGAGTAGGATTTTTATCGAGGAATTTAAAATTTCTTAAGTGTTAAGGTCACTAGATGTAGCACCTTGAGTTCCAAAAAGAACTAAATTGAAAATAACAAAATCTGAAATTTCGCAAGTTATGCTTAAGTTATGAGTTTTGGGTCAACTTCAAACAACCATAACTCTTGGTACATGATGAATTAGTGGGCTACAAGACAGATAATGAATTTTTTTTGAATTATCTTTCTAACGCCACCGAATTTGTTAAATTTTGAGCTCTGAGTAAAAAGTTATGACTGATTTACTAACGACGCTCAAACCTAGCAGCAGCTCCGCGATGGCTCCGCGTTACGGAGCCAATACGGACCTCACTGCCTGCTGAAAAATTATTCCGACTCCCAGCTCGTTTTAATTATTTTCTAAAGGGTATTTTGGTCCTAAAAATCCTTAGGAGGTCATTAAAATTACCCTAAACGTGTAGAAAAATCAGTTATCATATTTATTTCAGCGAAATTCATTCTAGAAAGTTGAAAGTATGATGTTCTTGAATTATGTTCTTGAAATGGGCTTTCATTCTTGAGTTTAGATGAGATTGATGAGTTCTTGAGGAAATCGTGTCGATTTTAGAGTTGTGTTTCATTATATTCTTGCGTACATGTAGTGGATATCTGAATCTAAAGAGATATTGAGAATAAAAATCAAATTTAGGCAAATTGGGGTTAGAAAAAGAAGAAGAAAAAAGTCGGGTGAATCTGGCACTCCACTCCTCGTCGCGGACCTGCCCTCCCTATGCACAGAATTTCTCTCCGCGTCGCAGAGAGGTCGCGGACCCCTCTGCCTCAAAATTTATTTCGCGACCAATTATTAAAATGCATCTCTGCGTCGCAGACTTGCTTCCAGACAATGATTTCTTGGTCGTTTCTTATGTTTAACTATCTAAAAATACTCCTAAACATTACGAGATCTTTCCTATCACAAATCATAACCTTGAATTCATAATTCAAATTCAAGGTAGATTAAGAGTTAAGTCTTGAGAGTTCTAGTAACTTGTTTCAAGACTCGAGCAAGTGAGTATAAGAATGAGGAGAATGTACTCATGAGTCTACCTTGTCATCACGAGATCCTTCATATCATAAACCATAACTCTTGAATTCATAATTTACATTCAAGAGACAGTTGAGAGTAGAGGTCAAGAAAGTCTTTGAGTTCAATTGTGAATCTTTTGAGATCAACTATTAATTTGAAACTAAGTTTTGAGGAAGTAAGTATGATAATGAGGAGAATCGTATACATGAGTTCCATATTGTTATGGATACCCTCGAGTCGAGTCGTTCATGCCCATAAATTCTGCATGAACTCCATAATTTGAGAATCTTTGAGAGGAGTAGTATCTTCAAGTTCTAAGTCTTGAGTACTGAGTTCATAATCCTTTCGAGATTATATTTCTAATCATGGGACTATTAAATGTTACCCATGAAGTCCTTGAGTTGAGTAGTTCATGCCCATAATTCCGCAAGAACTCTATAAGTCGAGCAGTCTTGAGATGAGAAGTATCTTTGAGACCTTGAGTTGAGTAGTTCATGCTCATAATTCCGCATGAACCCTCTGAGTTGAGCATTCTTGAAATGAGTAGTATCATTGAAGTTCTTGAGTTCCAAGTATTGAGTTCTGTCGATGGTTATTGAAAACCTTGAATTGAGTCGTTCACGTCCATAATTCGGCATGAACCATATTTTAAGAAGTCTTTTCAAATGATTTAAACTTGATTTAAGACTTGAGCATTGAGTTGAGTAAGAGTAAAAGTGAAGTTCATTTTCTTCAAAAGATTATATGGGAACTAATTAAGTATTCCCAAAGATTAAATGTTTTCACATTTAAGATAAAAGAAAACACCGATTTCTAAATGAGTTTTCATGAGTAGAGTTATATTTTTAAACATATGAGCTGAGTATATTTTGGGAGTAGTATTGAGCACCGATATGGGGACGAGTTCATAATAACTCAAGTCTCCATAAACCATGTAGCCAATGTGGGTAGAAAGGGTCATACTTTTTAGATGATTCCTTAATGCTTTTTAGCATAGAGTAGTGGATCCACTTAGTTGAGAGGTCTTATATCCTGGCAAAGTATAGGACAGTTCTGGCAGCGTGGGCGAGACGATGTATGATCACATAGCTCATAGTGATGGTTGTCGGTTAGAGAAACTCCCACAGAGTTATATTATATTTTATTATATACGAATTGAGTTGTTATTGTGTTCTTAAATACATTGAGCTTCTATGTATTGTTTTAAAAGCTTTCTATATATTGCATCTTTTATTGTTGCTTTATCTTGAGTTGAGTATCTATCCTTGAGTTGAGTATCGAATCCAGAGTTGGATATCTTATTATTGAGTTGAGCCTTCTTTCATTGAGTTGAGTTGAACTATAATTCACTGAGTTAAGTACCTTGATGTTGAATCGAGTCTTATTTCACTGAGTTGAGTATCTTATCCTTGAGTACTTCTAAGTTGTAAGTTCGAGTACCTTTGAGTACCCTTGAAATTGAGTTGAGTTGAGTGAGTTTGAGAAGAGGTAAGTATGTTTCCTTTTTATCAAGTTCAAGCTTATGTTTATGCTTTAGAATTCCCCTTACATGCTCGTACATTCCACGTACTGAGCCATTTTGCCTGCATCATTTCATGATGCAGATACAGGTATTCAGGATCATCAACAGGAGCTGTGTTGATATCACATGGAGTTCGAGTTAGCTATGGTGAGCCTCCTTGCTTTCGGAGGATTCCATTTACTTTCAGTTTTGTCAGGATGTTGTGTCTTGTCCCGACTTCCATCTTTAGCATTTAGAGGCTTCATAGATAGACAATAGAGTTTCAAAAGTCTATTCATTTATTTTGTTAAATGTTTTAAAGACTTAGTTGCCCATTTTGGGGCGAGTTGAATATATTATATTATTCAGAGTTTTCTTTTGAGTTAAAGCTTTGTATTTAAGTTTCATGAATTTTTTATTCATTTTTAAGCTTTGTATGCTTGAGTTAGTCTTTCGCTTGTAGTCAGCCAGGATGAGAGTTCACGGATCAGCAATGGTTCTTGAGTGCCGGTCACGTCCAGGGTGTAGGCTCGGGTCGTGACAGATAGTCCAATCTAGTGGTCCAAGAATGCAGCATATCTTATACAACTGATCAGTTTCACTGGCCATAGGAAAATAAGATTAGAAAACTCTAAGATGAACAGTTCTCCAAATAATTTGACTTACAGATATATATGTATCTCTTCAAGTTTTCAAGAAAGCAACAAGCATTCAAATTATATATGACGTAAAAAGAGTCTAAACTCCAAACAAAAGAATGTGGCATATCATATTCACGTAACCAAAATATGGGTCATGAAAGCACCTTCCACCGGGGAAAATTGGGCACAAAGTGAAAAGTTCAGCAAGTATTGCACCAACGGCCCACATATCTGTGTTGGTTGTGCACATAAGTTACATAACACCAATAATAAAGAGCAAATGTATATAAGCAAGAAGACATCAAAGAACTATACAAAGAAGCAACCATGCTTTATAATAACAATCGACTGGTTATTTCTGTCAATTGTAGACCTTTTAAAATATGAGTCAAGAAACTGATTGCAGAACAAGTGGTATATTCCAAAAGTAATTGCAAACTTAAAACAACTGCAAATAATAGGCCACCAACTCAAGACTAGCCGTGTTGTGACTGCTATGTTTATTGTAACTAGAGTATGAGTTTGATTCTCTGATTATATAAAGACGAAGGATACTGGATCACGCTTACACGAACCTTTTTTAGAAAGTTTTTTGAAGTAGAGAAGGTTCAAATAAAAAAAAGTTCAATTTGTCAGTAGAATATACTTTATAGAGCAAACCACTAAAATTACAAAATAGAGATCTTCAAACCCTGATTCATATTTTTCATAGAAATCTTTGATCAAGAATAGACCAAGAACCTTTTTGCATCATATCTAAAGGATTCCTTAGTTCGGGCCGAAGAAGCAATGTTACTCAATGATTATCAAATTGATTGCAATCTTTTTATGTCTGTCAAAATCTCACCAGAGCGTCTTCTACTTCTAATAGGCCATGAACTAGATCAGAATCATTCTCAAAGAATCCATAAGAAGTGATCCAATATTTTTCATTGGTCCAGATAAAGACCAAAGATCTTGAGCGGCCGATCCGACAGAACAACTCAATAGATAAATAAGTATGGTTAATCACGTCATGCTCGTTCCAAGCTCGAAGTAACATTTGTACAAATAAGAATCCCCTTCTTTACATGATTTCTTCTTCATATAGATAGATATAGGATCTATGGGATAATTACTTAGAAGTATATTTTGTGCTACAATCCTTCTTATCTGATAGAAAAGGAACCCATATTTCTGAACCGATCTGGGATAATGTGGTAAAAGATCTAGGACAAAAGCCATGCATGTGCAATATAACCAAGAAAGAGATAAATCATCCATACAAGTTGTTAGTTAATATACCACAAATACGAAATATTACAGTTGAAAATAAAATGACAAAAATGAATGAACAGCGCGGACATCTCGCTCTCTTTAAGGAGATTCAAGCCCACTGCGGCATAATCTACACCAATCCAGCAGTAATACTCTTGACTTGTCCCCTCCAGGCTACTACAGCCCAACAATGTCGTACAACTCAAGCAACTCCGAATTAGTTGAAGAGTTCAAAGCTCCACAAAAAGAACACCTTCTTCAATATATAATTATCCTCTTTTGTATAGTGAATATAGTTGAAGACTTAGAATATTTTTCTATGTCTCAACTCTCTCTTTCACTAAAATAATCTCAATACAAACACAATACAATACTACTCATCTTTTCACTCTATATTTTCTTGTATACCTCTTGTTGTTTCTACTTCTCCCCAACACAAGGAAGACCACACTATTTATAGGTGATGAATTCTTCTTTGCAATGAATAGGAAGATAGTGGGTAGTAAATTTGTCAAATGAATGACCCAAATGTTACATGAGTTACAAGACATAAAGATACAATAATGGGTGAAATGAAGAGTTGGTGGTTACATAAGTTACTAAGAACTAACCACTTTCTTCCACTATTGATGAGAGTAAAGAACACAAATGCAATGTCCACCGATGAACATAACATGGTATATAATGTGACATATAATATATTTTTATTAAACATTAAAGTCCAACATAAACTCTAGCCTATCTAGCCACTAAAGCCGCAATAAGCCTCCCAAATCTGCACCACAATGCACATGCAACTAGATAGATTCTACAATGATGGGGAGCTGAATGATCAATTCTGTTTCCAAAATAAATATCCAAAATTATGATTAAAAACGAGTTCTGAATAAGTTCAAAAGGTACATCTACTATCAAGTTACACAGATTATATACAACATCTAACTTCTTAAGAAAATTATACTATCACATCCTACTATCAAGTAAGATACATTATAGACAACCTAACTTATAGTTATAATTTGTTATAGTTTTTACTATCCAAACAAGACACTTTCAATCACGACATTTATGTGCTTGAGTTAGGCATTGTGAAGTTAGTTCAAGACAATTCTTTGGAATTGTCTTATTTACATTCATATTGCCTTGCAACATTTTCCTTAATACAAATAATCTTTATAACCTTCCAACATTAAAGCTTATATAAGATTATAAGGGCCATAACAGCTCACCAAATATTTTTACCATCAAATTTACCAGTAGCCTTTTAGATGAAGGTACGTCTAGTTTCCGGTATTAGGCTTCACACGAGTCATGTACTCAGTATTAACTTCACGGAGTTATCACGTCATATATACAGCTACGGGGGCAATAATATTCAAGATTCAGAACATTTTGTTGTTTGATAAATAATAAAATTCATAATCAAGGACGTAATCAGACACAAATGATCCAAGATAAATTGTAGTTTCTACACATATACAGCATCTGTATATGTTCATAATCAATGACGTAATCAGACACAAATGATCCAAGATCAATTGTAGCTTCTACACATATACAGCATCTGTCTGGTCTCAAATATAAATCCAGTGCATTACTCAAGAAGATTCTGGAACAGTAAGAGCATGTGGTCAGTGCATATCAGAGTTAATATTGAATAGTTCACTTAGAAAGTCACTCAACTTTGAGTTGTTCACTTGGAAAGTCACTCAATTTTGTTTTATGACTCAAAAGTCACTCAACTATTGATGTTTCACTTAAAAAGTCATCCAACTATTGATATTTCTCTTAGAAAGTCACTCAATCAATTTAAATAATATTTTTATTAAATCTTGTAAAAATACAAAAAATAATTAAACCATTTTTTAAAATAATTAAGATGCTTATTTAAATTATTTTATTGGATTTTGTTGAAATACAGTTTTTGTTTTTACCTAAAAAAAAATTTAAAAAAAGTAAAACATTGCTACTGTGCGTTAATTTTTAATTACTTCTTTATCAATTCCAACCTCTTTTTTTTTGATAATTTTTTAACATATTTAATACTAGTCATACAGTTACTAGATCTGAAAAGGTTTTTTTGGTCAATTGTTGTACTTTTTTTCAAAAATTTATAATTAAATAATTAGAGCGGATCAATAAGATAATTAAAATAGATATCTTATTATTTCTTTAAAAAAATAGTTTAAAATAAAAGTTAATGAAAAATTATTTAAATTGATTGGGTGACTTTCTAAATGAAATATCAATAGTTGGGTGACTTTATAAGTGAAACACCAATAGTTAAGTGACTTTTGAGTTATAAAATAAAGTTGAGTGACTTTCTAAGTGAACAACGTAAAATTGAGTGACTTTTTAAGTGAACTATTTAAAGTTAAGTGACCATCTGAGATATTAACTCGTCCATAACAATGGCAGGAGTGTATGAAGAAGATTGCAACATCTCTGGAGCTCGGTACCTTTTAAACATATAGAACACCCCACCCATCAGAGGCATATTATTTAGTAGAGGAGATGTTGAAAAGTGATTCAGATACTTGACCAAGTCTTTAGGAGTTTGTTAGTTAGTTTTCTTTATCTTAGCAAGGTTAGATATTGTGGCAGATTAGTAGCTAATTAGTAGTTAGTGGTTTAGTGGACCTAGATTTTAGTATTTTCTATTTTACAGTAAGCCTATTTATAGGCAGACTTGTTGCTTCCATTATAAATCAGAAACAAAACTTTGCAGTAGCTTTTACTTCTGTTTTTGCTCAGTTTTTCTGTTCACTTTCTCCTTTACTTCCTTTTTTCTTTCCAACAAATTTGGTATCAAGAGCAAGGTTCCTTTCTGGAAATTGTGAGGAAAAATGGCAGTAAATGGTATTTCATCATCTTCCCAACAACTCTTGCCAATTTTTACTGGTGAAAAGTATGAATTTTGGAGTATCAAAATGAAAACTCTTTTCAAATCACAAGGAGTTTGGGATTTGGTTGAAGCAGGCTTCGTGGAGCAATCAGACTCTGACGAAGAGACGGAAAAATTGAAAGAGATAAAAAAGAAGGATGCCAAAGCGCTATTCCTGATTCAACAAGCAGTCCATGATACAATTTTTTCAAGCATTGCAGCAGCAACTACATCTTCGCAGGCATGGAAGATTTTGAAGAAGGAATTTCACGGTTCAGCTAAGGTGATTACGGTAAAATTACAGACTTACCGTCGTGACTTTGAAACTCTTTCTATGAAAAGTAATGAATCTGTTCAAACTTATTTGTCTAGAGTTTCTTCTCTTGTTAATCAAATGAAGTCTTATGGTGAAAACATATCTGAAGAAACGGTTGTAGCAAACGTTTTAAGGATGAACTAATGAGTTCTTTGCAAGCTCATGAAGAGAGGCTCCTAAGATCGCATGAAAAAAATGAAGAAAAGGCATTTCAGGTGAAGGGGGAGTCCATTCATCAGAAAGATAAGCTAGAAAACTTTGCAAATCGTGGA
>JAJONZ010027243.1:0-13210 GCA_029582445.1 Solanum paucissectum
TTGGGTGGCTGAACGTGCCACATCAGCACAAAAGGTGCACAAAAATACAAAAAAAATGAGTTCAGGGGGGTAATAGGACCCTAGTTAAGTTTAGGTGTGTCTCTGGGATTTCGGTCATAGTCTAGGGGGGTACTTATGCATTATCCCAAATAAAAATATTAAGTGCATATTTTAGTGGGTATAAGTTGACAAGAATGTGGTCATTATTTTGGTGTAACTCTTTTAACCATTATTGTCGTGATCTACTACTAATTTCACCCATTATTCTACCTCATTATATATTGTAACTTATGTAACCTTTAGACCGGTCATTTACATACATCATTACCCACATTATTCTTATTCAATACATAGAAGAATTTCTCTCCTATAAATAGTGGTGTTTCTTCCTTTATGTTGGATACAACAAGAGATGTAAAAAGAAAATATAGAGTGAAAAAGATTAGTATTGTATTGTATTTATATTGAGATTAGTGTTGTGAAAGACAGAGTTGAAACAAAGAAATATGTTCTAAGTCTTCAACTATATTCACTATACAAAAGAGAGTATTTATATGTTGAAGGAGGGTGTTCTTATGTGGAGCTTTGCACTCTTCAACTAATCCGGAGTTGTTTGACTTGTACGACGTTGTTGGGCTGTTGTATCCTGGAGGGACAAGTCAAGAGTGATACTGTTGGATCGATGTACATTATGTTGTTCATCTTGTATTCCTAAGATACTTAGAACAAAACTTTGAAGAACTTAGTAAGAAACAACAAAGTTTAAAGAGTATTTTCAAAACTAGAAAATTAAAAATAGTAGAGAAAATAGAATCAGAAACAGATTAGAAACAATATACAAAATATTTTTCTCAAAAGAAGAATATCAAGCCCGCCCACTGAATGCACCTAGAAATAAAAAAAAATTCAAATAGCCTTCCAACTATAACATTTTGACATACTACTTATCAAACTAAAATATGCATATCTCATTCTGCAAACTAAAGAATTTCAAAGGCAACACTATTTACCAAGAAAAATTTATTCAAAAACATACGGTTTGCAGATCTTTTTCCCAAGACACACATGATAAATGTTAAAAGAGTTAACTTTTAGAAACTATTTTCCTCCTTACATAAATAATAAGAAGGTTACCTGGTGTAATCTTTAACCGGAATATCACTAATTTTTCTGGTACATTCTCACTTCGACCTTGCTAAACAAGGCACCAAATTCTGAAGAAGTAGTGCATTAATCTTCTACTTTCATGATCTGTTTCCGTTAATTAGTACAATACAAGAAATACCAATAGTATAATAATTTCCTTAAGATTGTTGTTCATCCTTTATTCCTAAGATACTTATAACAAAATTTTGTAGAACTTGGTAAGAAACAACAAGGTTTAAAGAGTATTTTAAAAACTAGAAAATTAAAACTAGTAGAGAAAATAGAATCAAAAATAGATTATAAACAATATACAAAATATTTTTCTCAAAGAAGAAAATCGAGCCCACTGAATGCACAGTGTCCCCTTAAGGAAATTATTTCCCTCAAGTACCCGAGGTTAATGGAATATATACTCCCAGGATAGAACGATCTTACTCACCGGTGTATTGGTACCTAAAATAACGGTATCAGTGAACCACTCAACATCAATAAAGTACACTTAGAATACTAGATTTAGTAGTATTAGAAGAGGTCAAGAAAATTGGTTGTTTAAAATGAGAGGAAATCCCTATTTATAGACAACAAAGGGTAGGGTAAACAAATGCTTATTGTACCTTATCAAAAAGGTCACAACCCTTTGAAAAGTTACAACCCTTCGTAAAGGTCACAAACTTTCCTAAAAGTCATAACTTTTCATAAAAGTCACAACTCTTCATAAAAGTCACAGTTTTTCACTAAAGTCACAACTCTTCATTTTTCATTCACACCTTTTAAAAACCCACCACATTATGCCGCAGTGGGATTGAATCTCCTTAAATAGAGCAAGATATATGCGCCTCAGCCTGAATATAGTCTTTATTCATTTCATCATTTTATTTTCAATTGTAATTTATTGTATTTGTGGTATATTACACCAACATAAAGTTCAACTAAAATATATGTTAAATAAAGTATTAGAGACAAGTACTGAAGATACCCTAAACTCCGCGCAAATTATTAGTGTTATCTCAAAATTATTGACAGTCTTAAAAGCACCCATTTACTTGACTAAGTGAATTTAAATATACCCCCGACATGGGTGGAATACACCCCCAAATTCTTGCCAAGTTTAGGGGTGTTTTCAACACTTCTCTCAATTTTTTATTAAGAGTCTCGTGCTCCTACAAGAGTTTGAGACCACTTGCTATGTCATGTGGCAGATCAGAGTGTATCAGGGGTGTATCTAAGTTTAGTTAGTCTAGTAGATGAGTATTTTTAAGGCTGTCAATAGTTTATGAATGAAACTAATAATTTACGTCAAATTCAGGTATGTTTTCAATACTTCTCTCAATATATAACTCTTCTTCGGCTCTCATGTGAAACACGTTCATACATTAAAATCTACTAACTACACATCTTTATTGTAAAATGGTTGTCCACATTAATATGCTAAGTGTTGTAAGATTAATACACACACATTATGCTTAGTGGTGTATACTAATTAGCCATATGATATATTTGGTGCCCAAAGTGTATACATGACAAGAAGATATTCATGCATCACGCTTGGTGCCCAAGTATATACAACTATATATACCCCTTTTCTTGTACAAATCGATAAGCAAGAACAAGTGAAAAAAAATATCACACATACTATTTATCATCCATATTTCTTGTTATCTAGCATTGATACTTATTTTATAACACATTATCAGCACGAAGCTCCAAATTCTATCTCAGGTATAATGAATATATGTCTTATATATTTTTAGTTCTTACTTATCTATTTAATTACTTAACTTGATAATCCTTATTTAATATATCAAACTCTATTATTATTCAATGAGTTATGTTAGTTTTAGTATGTATACAATTTTCTTCTAGCTATTTTTATATTTCAATAATATATAAATAATGATAATAATAATAATAATGTCACTATAGTATATTTCTTAAACACCTTATGATACTACTTATATTTTTATTTATATGACTAATTTTATGTACCTTGCAATAGGAATATTGTTTAATAAAAATTTTAGTATTATGTATTATCATTGTTTTTATGGCTACATTAATAAATAGCCAACTTGTTTTATATGAGTATATCTTAAGGATCTATAAAAAAAATTAGTATTGTGTATTATCATTGTGTTTATGGCTACATTAATAAATAGCCAACTTGTTTTATATGAGTATATCTTAAGGATCTACTTAAATTTATTTGCTTAAGAAATTTAGTACTAGTTATATTTGTCATTTCTGATTCATTTTTTTTCTTTAGTTTTCATCATGTCAAATTTATCAAAGCTTGAATTTGTGGCACTTGATATTATCGGAAATAATTACTGGTCATGGGTTCTTGATTCTGAAATCCACCTTGACGCTAAAGGTCTTGGAGATACTATTAAACAATAAAATAAAACATAAAATCAAGATAAAGAGAAAACCATGATTTTTCTTTGTCATCATCTGCATGAAGGATTAAAAACTGAATATTTAACTGTGAAAGATCCACAGAATTATGAATTAATTTAAAGGATCGATAAGACCATCGAAAGCTTACATTATTACCGAAAGCTCGATATTAGTGGATACACCTTCGATTTCAAGATTTTAAAATTGTAACTGAGTATAATTCAGCTAATCACATAGTAAGTTTCATATTAAAATTATGTGGAGATACTATCACTGATGATGACTTACTTGAGAAAACTTTTTCCACTTTTCATGCTTCAAATGTATTGTTACAACAACAATATCGTGAAAAGAGATTTAAAAAATATTCTGAATTAATTACATGTCTACTTGTGGCTGAGCAGAATAATATTTTATTAATGAGAAATCATGAAGCCCGTCCCATTGGGTCTGCTCCATTCCCTAAAGCGAATGTTGTAGCAACACATAATTAGTCTGAATCAAGATACAATAATTATAGTGATCGTGGTCGTGGTCATGGATGTGGGCGAATACATGGTAGAGGACGAAATAATTATCGTCATTATGATGACAATAAATATGAGAACAATAAAGTTTCTCAAAACAATCCTTCTCGAGGTAGAGCCAATATTTATAATCGATGTGGTATGAAAGGTCATTGGGCACATGAATGTCGTATGCCCAATTATTTTGTAAAGCTTTATCAAGACTCTCTCAAAAGAGAA
Organism: Solanum paucissectum; assembly: GCA_029582445.1. Lineage (NCBI taxonomy): Eukaryota > Viridiplantae > Streptophyta > Magnoliopsida > Solanales > Solanaceae > Solanum > Solanum paucissectum. The sequence continues at coordinate 4,290 of JAJONZ010027243.1, forward strand.
GATAATAATGTGGAGGCACATTTGACCTTTCAGAATGATCATAATAAAGCAGCTCCCTCAAATAAATATGATGATATTGAGGCGAATCTTGCTTACAAAGATGATGACTTTGAAGGCCTCCCAAATATTATTCATTTGAAAGCTGAAGATTTTTATGATAGTATTGACTGAAGAATTGATCACCTTATTGGGGGATAAGATTATAAAAATAGTTATTGTATTATTTTATGTTTGCAACTATGTTGTTCTTCTTTCCTAAAACACTATGTCTTGCTAATTTCTACATTTTTAGTGTAACCTCTTTAAATTTCTTATATTTCTAGTTTCTCAAATTCTTATAATATATCTATTATTTTTATGAAGAATATGGAAATTCTTGAGTCATCGATTGGATCAAAAATAAATTATGATGATATATGTCTTATAGAAGTGCCACAACACACACTATTTAAGAGATACGAAATATTTTTCTTCTTTGATTATGAAGGAAGCTAATGTTAATACAATATTCGGTAGTGCACAATTAATTGAAGGATCCGGAAAGACTAACTTAGTACTTACCGGAGGAACAATATTGATAATTGACGAATCATTATATTGCAGTAAGTCTCAAAGAAATTTATTAAGTTTCAAAGACATTCGACAAAATGACTATCATATTGAGATCAAACTACAAATGATGAAAAGCATGAACATCTTTATATTACTACAATAAAGTCGGGTAAAAGGTTTGTACTTGAAAAGTTACTCACTCTTTTATCAGGCTTATACTACATAAGTATTAACGTGGTTGAAATAAATGTCATCATACATCAGATGATTTTATTATTTGGCATGACCGATTGGGCCATTTCGATTCTAATATGATGAGCAAAATAATTAAGAGTTCACATGGACACTCTTTGAAGAACCAAAAGATTCTTCAATTTAAAGAATTCTCTTGTGTTGCATGTTCTCAATACAGGTTGATAACTAGACCATCAGTAATCAAAGTGAGAATTGAATCTCCAACATGTTTGAAACGTATAGAGGGTGATATATGTGGGTCCATTCACTCATCATGTCGATCATTCAAATATTATATATTTTAGTAGATGCATCTACAAGATGGTCACGTGTGTGTTTCTTATCAACTCGCTATGTGACGTTTGCAAGATTACTTGCTCAAATAATAAAGTTAAGAGCATAATTTTCAGATTATGCAATTAAGACAATTCATCTCGATAATGCTGGTGAATTTAAATCCAAGCTTTTAATGATTATTGTATATAACTGGGATAACAGTAGAGCATCCAATTGTTCATGTTCATACTCAAAATGATCTAGCGGAATCATTGATTAAATGCGTCCAATTAATTGCTAGACCAATGCTTATGAGAACAAAATTTCTCATTTCATTATGAGGTCATGCTATTTTGCATGCAACACATATTGTGCGGATTATACCCACAAGTTATCATAAAGTCTCCCCATTACAATTGACTTTTGGTCAGGAACCGATCATTTCTCATCTTAGAATATTTGAATTTGCGATATATATTTCAATTGCTCCACCGCAACGTAGAAAGATGGATCCCCAACGAAGCTTGAGGATATATGTTGGGTATGAGTATCCTTCTATCATAAAATATTTGAAACCTATGATTGGAGATTTATTTACGACAAGATTTGTTGATTGTCATTTTCATGAATCAACATACCAAGCACTAGAGGAGAAAATAAGCAAATGAAAAAGAAGATAGATTGGAATGCATTATCACTATCTCATTTATATCCTCGTACAAATAAATGTGAACTGAAAGTTCAAAAGATAATTCATTTGCAAAATATTGCAAATCAACTATCAGATGCATTCACTGACTTATCAAGAGTTACTAAATCTCATATTCCAGTTGCTAATGCTCTTATTCAAGTTGATGTCCAGTAGGACAATTAACTAATGCAAACAAATCTAAAGCACGTTTAAAACGTGGTAGACCAATCGTTTTAAAGATAAAAATTCTCGAAAAAGGAAAGGAGCAAATGATACAGATAGTCATAATATAAAAGAACCTTCTCAACAAGAGCAACGGGACATAATAATTGATGAAATCTTGGAAGTGGTTCACACACTTGAAAATAACGAAGAAATCTCAATAAATTATGTCTCATCAAGAAAAATATGGAACCGAAATAATATAATTGTAGACAATATGTTTGCTTATAATGTTGTTATTAAAATAATGCAACAAGATAAGGATTATGAACCAAAATCAGTTGAGGAATTTAGACAGAGGAATGATTGGCAAAAATGAAAAGATGCAATTCAAGTTGAATTAGCTTCGCTTGAGAAACACGAAGTTTTCGGACTGATAGTCCGAACACCTGAATGTAATGACTTATTCCCTTCGTTATAGAAAAGCCAATGGGGGGAATTTGGGGCGGCCAAAAAACTTTTTCATAGTATTTGAATTTTCTCAACCTAGTCCAAATTTGGATGAAATTGGAGTCTTTAAGGTGTAGGAAAATCTGGTAACAATCGGGGGAATTCTTTATGAATTTGATTGCATGAGTGGGTAGATAACTCGTTAAGGAATCCGTACGACTTCACGTAAATAAATTCGGGTGAGTAGAACTCCCGGAATCGATCTTAGCGTGAATGGTATTTTCTAAGCGTCGTGGGTTAGAGAGTTGTTGTGAAATTGGGATTTTGGAAGTCTTTAATTAGCTCTCTGTCTCGTGCAACATGCCTTGGCGGGAATTTTGGTCGCTCTAGCGGGGTCGCTACAGCGGGGTGAGGCCCGCTGTGGCGGGCCAGACGTGATTTAAAGTCGTTAATAAACCCCTAAACGATCTTATTTGGCACTTTTCGATTTTTAGAGCTAAGAAACAAACCCAGGCGACTCCTACTCAGTTCTCACCATTCTTGAGGCTAAATGTAAGCTTTTCACTCCCCAAATCCGTTTTTCGATCCGTAGAACGTAATAGAATGGGTGAATATTGATGGGGGAGGGTTTTGTTATAGATTCTATGGTGGAAACAACTCTAATTTGAATAATTGGGATCATGGGTTTGATATAGGGTTCATAGAATTGTTAGTAATTTGGGTAATTAGTGATTATTCATTGATTCTCATATTGTATTGATTGTTTGTAGACCAAGAACAAGCGAAACGAATCTGGAAAGGGAAGGATCAAGTTTCTTAGGGTTTCAAGCTTGTTTCGAGGTAGGTGATGGTTATGATTCTATGATTGTGTGGTGTATGTTTCTTCTTGCTTCATTATGATACTTGTATATGTATGAATGTTGCAATGTTGATCACACTTGTTGTAAATGAGATAGATGCATGATGATTGTCATGAAATCATGACTTAAATGTATGATCTTGAAGATATACTTGTGTTTGTGATTGTGGTACGTTAAATGGATCAGTTACCATGTTTCGACATAACTAACTTGGATCGATTGCCATGTTCCGGCAAAACTATGGGATCAGTTGCCACGTTTTGGCATAATTATTGGATCGGGTACCGCATTCCGGTATGCTAACTATTTTGGTTTGGGTTTCATGAGAGGACCAATGACGTGACTTAATTGTGTATCTTGCGAAATGTGAAGTTGTTCGTAATGCTGATAATATTGTATATGTTCAATATATATGCATGTGATTATATTGTTGTCTTGACTTGCTTATGTTGCACTTAGTGGGATAGCCGCATGATCCTACCAGTACACTGTGGTTGTGTACTGATACTACACTTGCTCTTATTTTTGTTGAGTACAGGGCCTCTTCAAGCGGCTACTGACAGACCTCACTTAGGAGATCAGTGATCGTCGTTCGAATTCAAGGGTGAGCCAATTCTTCCTGACTGCCATGTAATTCTCTTTCGTCTATGTCCACCATTTTTGGACTTAGACTTTTGTTCTAGATAGTTGATTAGTTCATTAGATTGAGGTTGCATCCCTTCTTGTTTAGACTTGGTTCATTGTTAGATATTTTGGTACATTGACTTTCAGGTTCTAGGTTATTTCTTCCGTATTGTTAGTTGCTAGATCTTTTGTTGAAGTTTATGGGAACTCAGTTTTTAGCCATTATTTCTGCTTTCATATACTTAAATGCCTTAGTTTTTAGATTAGTTGCTTGGTTTGGGCTGTAGTAGTGGTTCTCCCACCGGAGTGTTAGTGTGGGTGCCAATCACAACGGTCTGGGTCGTGACAAAGTTGGTATCAGAGCCTAGGTTCGTTGATCTCGATGTACCAAAATGAGTCTAGTAGAGTATTGTGGAAAGGTACGGGGACGCCTTTACTTTTCTTTGAGAGGCTATAGGACTTTAGGAAATCTCTTTGTTTTCTCTTGTCTCCTTTCGTGCTATGACTTGATTCCAATTGGTATCTGGCTATTCTAATTGGTATCTAACCTTCTTCACTCTTCTGTTCGCAGATGGTTAATACTAGATTCAACGGCGTTAGGCCCGTAGCTCCCGTCAATGCTCCAGCTGAGGAATCTACAACGAGAGGTCGCGGTCGAGGCAGGGTTAGAGGAAGATCTAGGGGTAGAGGCCGTGGAAGAGTAGCGCCTGCTGGTAATGGAGCTCCTATTGAGAATGCTCCTGTGAATGAGGCCCCTCTCATTCAGCATGAGGAGATAGAAGAGGATATTGAAGTTAAGAATGTTGAGGAGGTTGGACAAGAGGAAGAGGTGCAAGCTGAGACTATCGGTGTTCCTCACATAGACCCAGTGTTAGCCCAACAGATCATGAAAGGGTTGGTTGGTCCTGGAGTGCTTCCTTCTGCTCAAGCAACTCAAGCTTCTACTAATCCTCCTGTTGCTAGCACTGCGCCCAAGGTGGGTGGGACTGGAGGTAATGATGCTTTCTTCCGTCCTTTGTTGGGTTCTGTCATGGTAATGAACATGAAATGTTAACTAAGTTTTTGAAGCTTAAGCCTCATGTGTTTCTTGATTCTGAGAGTGAGGATGCTTATGAGTTCATCTTAGATTGCTACAAGAGGCTTCTTAAGCTGGGAATTGTCCATCAGCATGGGGTTGAGTTTGTATCTTTTCAACTTCAAGGTGAGGCTAAGCAGTGGAGGAGAGCTTATATGGAATGCAAATCTTCTACCTTACCTCCACTTACTTGGACCCAATTTCATGCTATGTTTCTGGAAAAGTATGTGCCTAGCACTTTAAGGGATCGCAATAAGGATGAGTTCATGGCTTTGGAGTTCGGTCGTATGACTGTGGTTGCTTATGAGGCCAAGTTCCATGCTTTGTCTAGATATGCTACTCAATTGGTGACTACTAAGGAAAAGAGAATCCGGTTATTTATTAGGGGACTAAATTATGAGTTGCAAGTGCTATCTGTTCATATGACTTCTGCAGGTAAAAGCTTTAATGAGGTGACAGACTATGTTAAGAAAGTGGAGGGGGTGAGGCAAGACGGTCAAGCTAAGGCATGGGCAAAATGGCCAAGAATTCGGGTAACTTCCAAGGTTCTTATTCCAAGGGGTCCAAGAGGCCAACGCTTGTAGCTAAGCCAATTCAGTCCTCTATGCCCGCCTCTGCAAGTAATTACTCAAAAACTCCATCTCATAATTTTCAGGGTAACTAGGGAGTCGCGCTTATCGACGGGAAGCAGACCATGTTTCGATCGTACTTGTTACAACTATGGTGAACCTAGGCATATGAGGAGAGATTTTCCCCACCCACGTGTGTTAGATTCTGTGCAACAGCAGTCTAGAGCAGTGGTTGTTGTGCCGTAATTTTCCTATCTTTAGAAAAATCACATTTTTGAAATGTTCTAAGTATAAAACAATTTGAGAAAAATACTTAGAAAAGAGTCGCCACTTAATTTTTTAAAGAAATCAAGAAAACTTATAATTTTCAAAGATTTAAACAGAAAAAATCATTTGAAAATACCAAAGAGGGTTCGGGGTTCAATTTACACTTCGAGAAGGGTTTAAGCATTCGAAGTGCCCGCTAACATGCGATTGACCTGCGACTTGACTAGAATATATTCGACATTTTTTAGGAAAATAATGATTTAACATAAAATAATAATTTATAATATTTGATTATCTTGAAGAAAATAATTGAATAAATGACACATTTTTTTTAAAATTATTTTTTAGAGAAAAGGGACCCAAAAATGAAACATTTGAATTAGATTGCAAGTGATTAAAATATTAAATAAACTAGACTAATTAGGATTTATCTAATTCATTTTGAAAATAATAATTTAAGCCAATTTAATAATTAAAGTATGAAAATCATTTAAAATTAATCGAAGAAACTTTTGAGAAAATGACCAAGTATTATTATTTTTTTATTAATTAAAAAAAAAAGTTTTGGCTAACATTTTTAAAGTTTATTTGAGAAAAATATTTTAACTTAAATAATTTAAAAATGAGTGAAATATGATTAAGCGAAACACATTAATGGACATCTCTTTTAAGTACCAAAAGGTCTAACTTAATTGAAGATATAAAATTTTGACCAATATACTTAATCAATAAAATAAATAAACACAAAACATGAAATGTATTAAAATTAAACCAACACAAAGAAAATAACTTATCTTTTGGGGAATTTAATTAAGCTAATTAACAATTCTAAAATTTAGAGTTAAATAACAAACAATAAATAATCACATAATTAAAGAGTAAGGGAGAAAATTGAATTTGGGCCCTTTTTGGGCCAAATTCGCTGCTACTATTGGGCTTAATCCTATTCCCGTTTTTGGTATACAGTTGTTGTATACCAGTGTATATCTAGTGTATACAACCCATTTTCCTGCTTTCCGAAACTTGTAGCAGCTCCATTTTGACATGTTCTTCGATTTTTCACTGCTGGCTGACTCGACAAGAACGAGATTTGAGCCTCCTTGGCTCGAAAATGCAATGTACAGGGGAAATGGAGGAGTCCAGTGGACTCAGGGGCAGATTCATGCAAATGAAGAGAAGGAACAGACAATAAGGAGCAGCATATAATAATATATGACTACAAACTAACATTTAAACAATTTAGTTAGTAGACAAGTTATTGCAGATTTTAATTAACATATATAAGACAAGAAGAGCTAACATAAATATGACCACAACAACACACAGATTTAATAAAACAAATAGGAAGAGATTTATGAGTTACGGAAGAGGACACCAATGAGTATTTGATTTTAGAAAGATGGCTTATTACCCATAATCTAGTCATAAATATTAACAACAAAACTAAAATACCACATAGAAGCAAGAAACGATTGAATTTCAAAAATAAAGAACTACTAACAATAAAATTTGCATGACTCTTACACATGGATAAGGAAGACACACTAACACTAACAACTTCAACAAAAGAGTAAAGGAAGAAATGAACATGTATGCCATTTCTCAAGGATATGAATCCAAACAATAAGTTTATCATACAACTAAAGGATAAAGAATATTATTCAAATTGGGCTAAACATAAAAATCACAGAGGCAAACATTTAGAGCTAGACTAAAAGGCAATGCTAAAAGAGCCAACACAAATTAAAACTTTTCAAGATATCAGATTGTAAGACCAAGGTTAGCGGCATAAACGAATCTGGCTCTCTCCAAACGGATTCGAAACTAGAATGACTCAAATTCTTATAGCTTAACAGGTAATCCAAAGAAAAGACCCAAACAAGGGCGTAAGACTAGCTTTAAGAGACCAGATAGCAACCTCAAATTTGAACAAGACAAGAGAACATCCATCACACTCTTCCATGTTCTTGACAATAAATAAATAAATAACGACAAATAAGTCTTAATCAGGAAACACGAGCAGGCAGTGGAGAAACATACGATTAAGGTCGTCAAGGTATTTGAGACAAGAAACAACAGGCACACACATAATTCGATATCTCAATATGAACAAGACTTAACATAAGGCAAAAGAAAGGAATAAAATGAAAAAGAATCTTAAATTTTAATCCATATCGGTAATGCCACACCCTGTTATCAGCAAGAAGTAGCGTTTAGCTAAGTTCAAATGTCAGAACGACAAATTCATACTCTCATCATGACTCAACTCCGAAACCATTTAAACCAAATCGTATGGAGCATTTAAGAAAATAAAAAATAAACACCAACAATTGCAATATAATCACGGATCAAGGAAAAAACTTCAACACACCATAATATTATCTTGGAAATAAAAGAGGAAAATAGCATCATAAAGGACACCAAATTTTACCTATTCGGGGCAGCAAACAGAGACGATGAGAAAAGGAGGGTAGCGATTCTTCCGCCACGAAATCTCAATACGAACAGCAAGCCAAGAACTTTGGGCAAAATTAAAGCGACTACCTTTTCAGAATTTAGAACAAAGAAAAGCTAAAATAAAAAATTTCAAATGTAAAATTACTATTGCCAAAGAACTCCCACCCAAACTTTTTTTTTTCAACAGTGGTTAAAACAGATGAATATATAGATGGAAATTTTGTCGAAATCGCGTGAAACTTCGAAATTTTCAAATTCGAATTCATTCTGCCCCTTTTCTAGACAACAGTAGAAAGCTTTGAAAAATCCCCTTGAAATGGGGGAAAGGGATGTGAGGGTGATGGATTAGGTCTCTAGGGTTATGGGTTCGCAGACGGGTGACGAGATTTCCGGATTTGGCTGGATTTTTCTGGGTTGCGTCTGGAGGAAGAAGAAGAGCATGGGCAGTGGGGTTGGGGTACTGTATGGCGTATTGTATGCTGTATTGTATTGTTGTTGGGCTATATTGGAATGTTGTGGGTTATTTGGTGAAGAAATAGGCCGGTTTGGTACTATTGGGTTGGGAATGAGTTGGATTGGGAATTGGAATCAAACTTGGGCCACTGGAAAATTAAAAAGAGGCCCAAATCTGGTCTTAATTTGTCAAGTTTTGGGCTTAAAGGGGGTTGGAAGATTTGTATGAAAAGTGGCTAAATGAATTGCAA
>JAJONZ010027244.1:0-11479 GCA_029582445.1 Solanum paucissectum
TATAACCCAATCAAATGGGTAGGGATCGTTCCCACATGGAGTGGTACTTGTTTAAGATTCAATAGGAAAATATGAATATGTTCAAGTCAGCCATAGGAATAGACATTATCGAATAAAGACATAATGTAAATCAGGGGTTGACACAAATGTCAAATAAGGGGGTTTTGGTTTTAACTATCAGCTACAACAACAATAAATAACACGAAATTAACAATAATGAGACAGTTTTTTGGGATATGATTGGATTATAGGCTAAGGTAGACAAGTGGATAATTGTAACTGTTAATAAATAGCTGTAAATCAGTGAATAAGCTAGACTTTAGTAGGGATTAGAGCCGACAAAATGAGTCCATATTTTGGTAATCCGCCCATATTTAATGGGTTGGGTGAGTGACTTTTTACATTGATAAAATATGGGTTGATACCCATATTCAACCCATAAAAATATGGGTAAAATATGGCTAATATGGGTAAAATGTGGATTAGCCAAATGAGTTAAGCTTCTAACTTTTATTCACTCAAAATTCATGATATTACCAAATATATTGTAACTTGTCTTCCTTTTTATGTTCTTCTATAAAACTAATTATTTTTCTCTATAATTGAAATTGTGAAGTCTTTGGCCCTCCAAAAATATCTAATTTAAATGTACATTTCTTTTGTTAATTCTAATTATATTTTTTTTATTTGTTTAATTTTATATTAGATAATAATAATAGTGTAAAATAAGCAAATCATGTACTAGTATTGACATTGTTTAAAGTGCATTAAGCATGTTTTAGGGTGTGTTTGCTATGAAGTAAGACATTTTCACCCCTACCCTCGACCTCCCCCCCCCACCCCTTACCAGCCCCCACCCCCCACCCCCCAAAAAAAAATTAAATTTATTTTTAAAAAATATTTTGAACTTCAAAATTTCATTTTTTCACTCCTACCCTCGACCCCCCCTCCACCCACCCATCCACCCACCCCCTACCAGCCGCCCACCCCCAAAAAAATAATTTTAAGTTTGTTTTTTAAAAATATTTTCAACTTCAAAATTTTATTTTTTCATCCCTAGCATCGACCCACCCCCCTACCAGCCCCCACCCACCCCCTAAAAATTAAACTTTCTCTCGAACAATTTACCCCGAATCAAGTCGGTTTCTCTGTAACACCAACAAGCATGCAAATAAGAACAACCTACGCTTTAGTCCATTCACTCTCTCGAGATGAACCCATGATAACCCAATACCCACAGGCCATCAATTCAATAATCTTGGTTTTAAAACCTCTCTCGAGCAAGCCAAACACTCGAAGGTAGAACTGCATTTGCAACTACAATTTTTTAAATTGAACCACAATTACTGGTTGAAATCACTGTTAAACAACATTTAATCTAACAATTAGCAATACCCACAAGCTAAATCAACCCATAATCATATAATCACACCCCAAAAATTAGAGTTTTAGCTAGACATCATTAAAAGATAAAAATCATTACCAAACAGAGTTTCCATCAACTGAGGAAGATTAATTTCTTCTTTACAGAGGCCTAAATTAAAGAATCTCAAAGACCCACTTCCAATTTCTCAAAAATGGAAAACTTCAATTCTTCAAAGCTAAGGGAAAACTTGTCTCTATACTCAGAGTTCAAAAATAAGATACTTGATCATGATAAAAGCTCCTAAACTTATTATTCAAAAACGTATTTATAGTCGCCAAAAATATGTTGTAAAGGACCAATCGGCACAGTAAGTCGGGCTCGCCGATCAGCTCGGCAATCCGCCCTTTGGTCAGTTCCATTACCATTTTGCTTTGGCCTTCAGCATCCTCAAGTTCTGTAACTTTGGGCGATCCAACACTGCATCGCGGAACCACTCGCCGACTCGCCGACTGCTCGTTTCTCTCACCAAATTGATTTTCTTCTTCAGGGCTTGGCACACTAGAACTTTAGGCGAGATAGTGGACATTCGGCGACTCGCCAAAGGGACTTGGGGATCACCAGGCCTTCATTTCTTCGTTCTTTCAGTTTGCTTTGTTCCTTTTTTCAAGTTAGTGTCCATGCTTTATTCCTCAATCCAAATACCTGGATTTCAAGGATTTTACATCAGTTATTGGCACCAAATGAGCATTTGAGGACACTAAATCTATCCAAATAAAGCCCTAAATGAGTCCAAATCATGGACTCATCAACACCCAAAATTTAAACTTGTACTTATCCGCAAGTAAATCTCAAGTTTAGCATTTCAAAAAGGATGTCTCAAACAGTGCTACACAAGACTCAATCATGAATGCACAAAAAAAGACTCAACTTACTCATGCAAGGATCAATTGTGAACTCAAAGATTCAAGTTTTCACTCACCATTATTAAAGATTGTCAAGCTCACAATACTAGCTTCAAATGCAATTTCAAGAGCAACAAAGGTACTCAAATGCCCTCACACAAAGAATGATTCCATATTCACACACAATGGTTCAACAATTAATATCTCCGGAATCAACAACAACCCTCACGCTCACAAAGATGAACACATGAATGACTCCACCCATAGGTTTGCCCTTATTTTCCAATCAACGCTTGTTTCAGCTCCCTCAAAATAAAAAAGGTCTTTTCAAGGCTTGTAACGAGGCTGAGTGTAAATGTATGGTCATTTAGGCTTAGTGACTACTATCCTAATGAAATGTGGTGTGAACAGACTTCCTTTCCTTTTCTTCTTCATTCTCATTCATGCTCCCCATTATTCATTTTCCATGAAACATTGGACACCCTATTTCTTTTCATATCTTTATTTCAAAACTTTTTCATTCTTTTTCTTTTTCCTTTTTTTCTTTTTGTTTTTCTCTTTTTTTTTTGTATGTAGGAGTTCCATCTTTTTCAAAACCATGGGTAGAGGGGAATTCCTTTACATTTCTTGATTTACCTTCTCTTTTCACCACACCCCCAACTTAGGCTTTTGGCCTAAGTTGGCTACTCAGACAAACCACACTTCATGAGGATTATCGGTGAAGGGCTAAACAAAGGTCACAATTTTATTAAGTTTCTTCCAAGAAAAGGATAAGGCTCAAAAGGTGTTCAAGCAAAGATCACACACTCACAAGGTAGGCCACAAAAGAGGTATAATGTTAAATTGTTTCACTCTTTAAAATTGTTGCCTAAGATCATTTCAAGGGTTCACATCACTTGGTTAACCGGACCAACGGGGCAAATTCTAGGTATCATCACACATGGTCCACGGTAAGCTCATCACACAAGGCATTGACACCAATGTGAAACAAGACTCCACACTTTTGCTAGTGTGAAATGTTCATCACAAGAGACTCAATTTGATAATCGGCTAGTCAGAACGAGATGCAAAAAGTTCACATATTGTCTATGTAACTTCATTTGGCCTCATCGTAGCCGCACATTCACTTTTGTTCGATTATGAGCACTACTCAAGTCATCGATATTGATCAAGACCGATACTCAAATTTGCAAAAGAACAGCCAAATGCAAACACAATCAAGAGGTGGCACAATTTTTCGAAAAGGTCCAAAAATCATTTACATTAAATAAAGGAGCCACAAGCTAAACCAACCACAAAAACAGTGTCACAACACAAAATGTATCACAAAACCCAATGTATACAAGAAAATATCATCAAAAAAAGACGTAGGTATGAGAATACCTCACCCCACCACAAACAAAAATCAATTTTTCCTCAAATGCAATAAAAATATCCAAAAAGTAAATAAAGAGGGACAAAGAGGGAGGTAAAGAGGGATCCTGTCTAAGCAGTCGCTCAATCTGTTGGGGCATCAATGCCCGGTGCATCACTCTGATCTTGGGCAACAGCTACCCGAGATCACATCAACTGTACCCGCTTCAGTAGGGTCAACCAAGGATGTATCTGCCAAAGAAGCCTGCACATCTGCATCTACCATGGCCTCCTCAGTCTTCGTAAGGCCCTCGTAAGTAACCTCCTCAACAACCACAAGCATCTCCTCATCTGTCTCATCCTCAGACTCGAGATCAGCTACATCCTCAGCTCGAACAACATCTCCAGTGGTAATCAGAGGCATATCTGACTCAACTGACACATCTGGGATCTCCACCATCCTAAAAATCATAGACATGTCGGTAGACTTCACCTGGTCCACATCTCTCCTCAGTGCAGCAATAGAGGCCTTTCGAGTCGTCACCTCCTCAGTGGCCCCTTGGCCACGCTCGCACACCGCTATCCTAGCCTCAAGGGCATCAATGGTAGCGCTCAAAGGTGTCACAACATCAACTAGGGCTATCTGAATCATGCCCGAAATGGTGGTCTCAAGTCTGGCAGCACGACAATACGCAGAATGGACTACCTGCCCCATCCGTAGTAATGCAGCCTAAGTGAGAGGGGTTCGGGCTGCAGCAGTACCGGATCTGGGAGGCACAGGAGCAGTTGACGAATTGGGAGTAATAGAAGGAGCAGCACTAGATGTACTTAAAGGCCCAGGGGCCGGAGTAGGAAATACTGCCTCTGCAAGTAATTTTTGAGGATCAACAACCGGGGATATATTCACCGGTGCTGCCTCCTTCTTTTCCGCCTCATCTTTCAAGTACTCCGCCTCTATTCTCTGAATGTCGGTAGAAGATATGGGAATCACTTCCACATCCTTCTTCTCATCTCTAGGCACCCGAGCCTATCTGCACAGCTCGATGATCAACATCAGAAAGGGGAGGGAAGTCTGGCGCTGCTTGGCCCTCATAAACATCTCCTGTGCAAAAATCATCCCCAAGTTCAACCTCGTCTCATCAATGATGCAACCAAGACAGGCTGTTTTGACGTGGTGAATAATCGATTCATTTTGGGACGGCATAATGGTACTGCTGATGAAGCCAAACCAATACCTCGCTGCTACATTGAGGTTTTTCTTTTCAATAGATGTCCCAACCTCAAGCCACTTGGGAGTACAATCTGATATCAGAGGGGCCAACCATTTTTTCATGTTCTATAGTGTTTTTGTCCTGATCATGTGCTGACAGTCATCGTTAATATCACTTGAGCACTCCAGGACTACATTGATGGCATCACTATCACACTTTACCTTTCTATCTCTGACAACCACATAGTCAACCGACTTGAATTTGTTTGTTGGCTTCTTCCCCTATGGAATCAAGGCACTTTAAGCACTGTAGAATTATCTGACCCAACTTGGAATGTATGGGCCACAGAGCTTGGTGCATAAATGGAATTTGTGTGACCTGAGGCAGCTCATGATCTCAGGGTACCTGTCTATAACACTATCAGTAGACAGACTATTCTCCTCTATGATGGTCCTCAGCCCCTCAGTCTTAAGTCTGTTCATAGACCAGGGATGAGGACCCTATACCAGTGGTTCTAGGACCACAGCCTGTGCGGGAGCAGGAGTAGTAGTGGTGGCCCTGATCCTAGTTAGATCATTCAGCCTCTTGAAACGCAGCTCCGCTCTTTGGGATGCTAGTAGCTCATCTTCAAGCTCAGAAGTTGCAGCCTATTTCTCACTCTCACTCTCAGAAGTGGTGAGGTGAGTGGCATAGATTCCGTCACTATCAGAGCTGGTATCCGGTGATGCCAGTGCAGGTGCCTTTCCCTTTCCTTTTCCCTTCCCACCTGTTGTGGGTAGGTTGGTGGCCTTATCCTTTGCCTTAAATGCAACTGAATCCTCATTGATTGTTATTCCCTTGGACATCTTGCGGGGCGGCATGTCTCTACCTGGTACTTTAGGTCTAGCCATATCTGCAAAATATCGAGGAAAGTAAGAATCAGTTCAAGAAAGTGTTGCAGAAAATAGTTGTAGACAGACTCGCCGAATGGTTCGACGAGTCGCCGAATGGTTCGACGAGTCGCCGAATCACTTTGGCGAGCCAAATCAGGCTCACCGAAAGGATTGGCTCAAAATTTTCTTAGAAAAATGGCATTTCAGCGATGGGAAGGGCCTTTCGGTGAATCGCCGACAATATTCTTTGAGCAAGGATAAGCCCACCGAAAGTTACAGTGCATTTTAGGGGTTAGGGGAGCAGAAAGGGCGATCAAGAAGGGCTTTTGGTGAGTCGCCGAGTGCACTCGGCGAACTCAGGTTTCTCGCTGAAAGTTATAGAACCAAAATTCATATTTAGCATGAAATTAAAGGTGATATATGGGGCATCATCGAACCGCTGACTAGTTCGGCGACCTCGACCCAACTCGCCAAATGACCCAAAGTGCTTACTTTCAACCCCAACTTCCAAATTCAACCCCGCAACCCCCAAAAACAAAATGAAACTAAAAACTATTTAAATTAGACCTAGACCCATACTATCCATGACCCCGGGATACTCAGACTTCTCTCGGTTTAGCCAAATTTGGCCATTTGACGATTTTTTCCCTTAAGAATGACGTCAACCGCACTATCATTGGGCAAATTATGTTTTTTGGAACAATTGCGAGTTACTTAGACTTTACCCGACTAGACCCAACAACATTTAAGCAACACCCCACAATTTTAATCAAATTTAAGGCATAAAATATTCGGGATATAACAATAAAGGCATTCGAGGCAAGATATTCGAATTAAAATAGGCACATACATACAGAATTATGAATAAGAGAGGCCCAACACACATCACTAAAAAAAGATCATTGCATAAGAGTAAGAGTTACTAATTACAAGTTCGGGGTTCGAAAGATCAACCTTAGAAGCCGAATAATCAAGTTTTATAGCTAGGCGGCAACGAAATCCAACTCCGAACAAACAATCGACGACTAAAAACATGATAAAAATTCAAAAATATGGAAAATATTTTGGGGGTGTAAGTTTTGGAAGTTCAAAAGTGAGGGAAAGTGAAATATTTTGAACTTTTGGCCATTAAAAACCGTCCAGTTCTCGCCCATTCGGCGACATTAGTCTTGATCGCCGACCCACTCGGCGACATGCCAAGTGGGCACTTACCTCACCGAATTTTACAGGACGTCCAGTTAATGTGGGGTCCAAACGGTGGACAAAATTGTGATCACCGACCTGGTCTGTGATTCGCCAATATGCTCCTGGGCTCACCGAGTTTTATAGACTCTAATTTCAAAATTCCTTGATTCCAACGACGGTCCATGTCGGGCTCGCCGACCTCTTCATTAAGTTACCGACCTCTTCGGCGAGTCGCCGACTGGATTTTTAGCTCGCCAATCTGCACTTTTCAAACACATTCCACACTTTAACCTGCAAAATCAGCACACAATTATTTCTAAAACAAAAACAAAAATAAAGCGATAAAACATTGGGTTGCCTCCCAAGAAGCGCCTTAGTTAACGTCGTGGCACAGCGCAAGTCCCTACTTAGGTTTCATTCCTTGGTTTTGCCTCAGTGTCACAAGGCAACCCCTTTTCCGGCTTTGGGTAGAGACAAGACAACACTTGGTCCATTTGGGACTCTAGTAGCTGAATGAACATGGAATGAGAGGTTTTCATCTGATTCAGCATTAAGACATTCTCTTTTATCTCCTTCAACACTCTGTGGTGCTCTTCGACTTTGTATAGAATGAGTGAGAGGACTTCTTCAATTTGCCCACCCTCTTTCTTCGTTGTCCTTCGACCCTCGTGAGGGGGGAATATACTTGTCCTTCTTTTTGGACATTACCTCCAATTCCATGACTTTCTTGGCCAAGACATCCAGCTGAGTCAACAATGTGTCCAATTCTTGGTCTTTTTCTGTCTCCTTGTTGGTCCTAGCCACACAATCAAGGAGATGGGTTGTTGTTTCATAGGGTTGTTGTGTCAAACAACCCGAAAAGAGTTGACCATCCACTATTCTTTTTTTGGGACCAAGACCTCTGTAGAAGCATTCCAGAAGCATCTTATCTGGAATTCCATGAGTTGGGCATTGCAACAACAATGACTTAAATATCAGCCACAACTCATGGAATGACTCACCCTCAAATTGTCAGAAACTTAGGATGTCATCCCTAAGAGTCAACATCCTCATAGGAGAATGGTCCATTTGGTTACCGTTGCTACAGGACATGCTCCTTTCTTCTGTTCTAAACAACAACACACAACCCAAAACTGCAAGTAAGTAGATTCAACTATAACTAAGAAGAACAAAATTCAACTTAGCTAAAGAATCTTAACAAACACTACTCCCCTACAGTGGCGCCATTTTGGTCGAAATAACACTATCAAAGACACTTAATCCAGTTCAAAGAGTGAACGATCATTAGTCAATAAATAACCTAACCAATTAGGTTGGGATCATTCTCATAGAGGGTGGACATGTTTAAGATTCAATAGGAAAATATAAATATGTTCAAGTCAGTCATTGGAATAGACATTATCGAATAAAGATATAATGTAAATCAGGGGTTGACACAAATGTCAAATAAGGGGGTTTTGGTTTTAACTATCAGCTACAACAACAACAAATAACACAAAATTAACAATAATGAGACGGGTTCTTGGGATGTGATTGGATTATAGGCTAAGGTAGACAAGTGGGTAATTGCAATTGTTAGTAAATAGCTGTAAATCAGTGAATAAGCTAGACTTTAGTGGGGATAAACTTTTTCTCGAACAATTTACCCTGAATCAAGTCGGTTTCTCTCGAACACCAACAAGCATGCAAATAAGAACAACCTATGCTTTAGTCCATTCCCTCTCTTGAGCTGAATGTGTGGAAAAACATTTAGGATTCACTCTCTTGAGCTGAACCCATGACAACACAATACCCACAGACCATCAATTCAGTAATCTTGGTTTTAAAACTTCTCTCTCGAGCAAGCCAAAAACACGAAGGTAGAACTGTATTTGCAACTACAATTCTTTAAATCGAACCACAATTACTGATTCAAATCAGTTTTAAACAACATTTAAACTAACAATTAGCAATACCACAAACTAAATCAACCCATAATCACATAATTACACCCCAAGACCTGGGGTTTTAGCTAGACATCACAAAAAGATAAAAATCATTACCAAACTGAGTTTCTATACACTGGGTAAAATTAATTTCATCTTTACAAAGGCCTAAATGGAAAACTTCAATTCTTTAAAGCCAAGGGAAAACTTGTCTCTATACTCATAGTTCAAAAATAAGATACTTGATAATGATAAAAGCTCCTAAACTTAATGTTCAAAAATATATTTATAGTCGCCAAAAATATGCTGTGAAGGACCAATCAGCGCAATAAGTCGGGCTTGCTGATCAGCTCGACGATCCGCCCTTTGGTCAGTTCCATTACCTTTTTGCTTTGGCCTTCAGCATCCTCAAGTTCTGTAACTTTGGGTGATCCAACACTGCATCGCCGAACCACTCGGTGACTCACTGACTCGCCGACTTCTCCTTTCTCTCACCAAATTGATTTTCTCCTTCAGGGCTTGGCACACTGGAACTTTAGGCGATATGGTGGACATTCAGCGACTCTCCAAAAGGACTTGGCGATCACCTGACCTTCATTTCTTTGTTCTTTCAGTTCACTTTGTTCCTTTTTGCAAGTTAGTGTCCATGCTTTGTTCCTCAATCCAAATACCTGGAATTCAAGGATTTTACATCAGTTATTTGCATCAAATAAGCATTTGAGAACACTAAATATATCCTAATAAAGTTCTAAATGAGTCCAAATCATGGACTCATCAAACTTCGCATTGTTTTAATTCAGTCTCACCTATCCCGCTCTGGCGGCCACTTATACCGATAGATTGCTGCCGCCCTAGCGGCATCAGGCCCGCTCTGGTGGGCTAGGAGACTAAATTTTCCCTGATATTTTTCCTTTCCTAGTTAACGACGGTTCAGGTCGTTATAATAGATACCAATTTACCTCTCGTTCTTCCCCGAATGACTAGCGAAGGCATAAATCTGCACCCTCCTCAGAGTAGTTGTAAACTAACGAATTGGGCCATCATGAAGCTACTAAAGATGGTGACTTTTCAAATTTGAAATGGGAAAGGTTCTATGCTCAAAAGACCAGATGGGGAAATGAGGCAACCTATGAAGAAAGGTTGCATCAAATTTACATAGCCTGACCCCGGCAGGGGGGCACCCTTTCCGCTGAGGTGGCGTCGCTGTGGCGATATGCCTTCCACTACGGCGGGAGATCTGGAATCAGTAAATGAGGGGAAAAGTAAGATTTTCCCCTATTTCTTCCTAAACTTCCCAAAAATATTAAAAATGCTCTCAATCAGTTAGCTCTAAACGTCGAAATCAAGGTAAAGTTGTTTTTCCTCGTTCTCTTTACTTCATTACGTACTTAACTATGCTAGCATGACATTAAACAATTGATTCGAATATGTTTTGGTGTAGTTTTTGAAAATGAACATAGGTTGTTTGATTTGTTAGAACAACCTAGCATGGACACTTCCCTTATATCCCCAACACCTTCACAACGTTCTGGGCGTAAGGATTTAATGAAAATATTGTCAAAATAGTTCGAAAAGGGGGTGGCGGAAGTTGAATAGTTTATTGGTGTAAAACTCGAATTTGGGCACTATTTATGAGTTATTTTGCTAAAATGATAGTATATTTCGGTAATAGGATGCTTTCTAGACTCTGATCTACTGTAATTCTATTGAAAACAAGGGTTTTGGGATGAAGAGGTGCCATGATCGTGCCTGGAGTTCGTCCCAGATGAAGGCCGCTCTAGCGACCTTCATCCCGCTGTGGCAGCCTCCATCATCCCGCCCTGGCGGGATTTTGGCCAATGTGGCGGGACCTGGGGAAATAGTGGTCTGTGTCCCTTTAAGGCTAGAATTTTTTTTCCGTTAAACCAGATATTTCTAATCCCATCAAGTTCTAATGCATATGTTTCATAAATTTTGCAGGCTTGTTTAATATGGCTAGAGCAAATGATGAAAATTTGCCTTTTGTCCAGTTACCCGATGCTGCAAGTTACGAACGATACCACGATCACCGTAATATCATGTTCTGTTGTAAGAGGGATTTCCAGATACTGAACATAGAGGAGAAAGCACCCGCCTTCTATACCCGTCTGATGGAGTTTGGGTGGGCTCCACAGGAAGAGGCTCCCCTACTGCGCATTCCACCTTTGTAAGGGAGTTCTATGCCATCCTACCTACTGTTCGCTGGGACAATTCTCACACTGCCATCCTCATCCAGAGAGTCGACATCCCCATGAACACCCAGTTTATCAATGAGGTACTCGAGGTTCAGAAGGTTCCCAACACAGAATATGAGGCCAAACTTTAGGAGATGGACTTGGGCTGGTGATATACCGTGAGTTTACGATATTTCAAATACATTTCACTTACAAGTTGTGTATGTCTAGGGCCTTTTCGTATTGTTTTTTTATGTGTTTTTATCATATTTTGTTGGAAAGATGTTCAGGAACAGAATTAAAGAGACAGCTGAAAGAAATTTAGAAAAGGGCATCTACGGAGGTGATCTACGGACCGTAGGTCCATTGACGCTCCGTAGATGGTGGTCGTAGATTAGCAGCCAAGTCATGGAGGCAAATCAGGGAAATCTGACCAAGTGTGGAACCACGGTGGCCATTGACGGTCCGTAGAT
>JAJONZ010027245.1:0-10418 GCA_029582445.1 Solanum paucissectum
TTTTTTATAATATATATTTAAAATAGTTTCTCTTTATAAAATAATGTTAATATTAGAAGTACATTAATAGTTATCATTTTTTGTAATTCGTCTATTAAAAGCACATTTTTTTAAAAAAAATTGTCAAACACAATTTGCTTATAAAAGCACTTTTCAAATGAATTAGCCAAACACAACTTATTATTTTTCAAACTTTTCTAAAGAGTCCTTTTAAGCAAGTGTTTCTAAAATAAGTTGTTTTTTTATCAACAATGTCAAACAAGCTCTAAATAAGTTAAAGAATAGTTGTAAATTATGAATTTAAAAACTTATTTGCGAATATTTATGTAATCTTTCCAATTAATAATTATAAATATAATAAATAGTCCAATTTTGTTGGGCTAATCCATTGAATTAAGTTACAGATGATGAATCCATTTTGGTAAGTTGAAGTGCCTTTTTTATCCTAAATTAAAGATGTCATTAATGTGACACACCTAATTAAGTAAAAAAATCTAATAAAATCATATGCCACTTATCAAAATAACAACATTATGTTTAGTCAAATCAAGAACCACTAAAAATATGCCACGTGTTAGGTCAATTTTAATATAATTAGTCAAAAAAAGTTTGTCCTTATCCCAACTCTTCCAACTATAAATAGATGTCTCATACTCATGATATGTTCAGCAGATCTAAACTATATTGAAACATGAAGACTATAAAGGCAATGATTATAGTTATTTTCTTCCTTGTTCTTTTTGTATGCTCTAACATTGGTGACTCTTCATTTGAAGATACAAAAGTGAAGAGGCATTTTCATGTTGTAAATGGAGATAAAATTGCCAAATCTCCTCTTGGGATGATGCAAAATAGAAGAGTGTTTCCCCGTCTTTGTAATTGGTGGTGCTTTCCTATATGTCAATGTTGAATAAATTTATTAGACATGGTGGTTAATTGGAAAAGAAGAGAGATGCTTATGTGTTGATGGTGAAAACCTAACTGAGATATATAATCTTGTGTGATGGCTAAATAAATACCTTTTGCATCTCCAATTCTTCTTCTTTTTGTTATACTTTCGGCGATTCTTTTGTTTATCTAATCTTGATTTGATATGGAGTTTAAGAAAGTATTTTTTTTTTGTAATTTTAAGTTTCAGATATGTAGAATGTACCAAAAATCATTTGTCATTTAATCTTGTGATCTTAAACATGTGTTAAAAAAAAAAAAAAAAAAAAGAGACATTTTTTAAAAAGACTAATATATATATGGCATTTTCATTGATCTTTGTCCTTTGAAAGTTGTATGGAAAAGGACTAAAAGTATTTGTAACGTATCTCGTAACCTCTAACGCAATTTATATCTTTTTACATATGCACTTAATATTTATTTCAATAATAAAATACATATACGCTAACAAAAATTAATAGTTCACAGATAGCTTCACGTTTTGGTATAAAAAATATTTCAAATCTTTTCTTTTTTTTCGATTAGAGTATGTCAAAACTGATAGGATGACACTTTAATCAAATTATGTTATTCATTAAGATCATTCACTCGTATAGTGACATAAATATTGACAACATTAACTTTCAACTATTTAAATTTTATCATTTTTATACATTGTGATTTATCCCTTCATTAATATCTATATGATACATTTTCATTTTTAGTCTATCGTAAAAATAAAAAAAATCTTATTCGATAAATATTTAACGATATTATCAATATTTTACCTATATCGCATTTCACTTTAGCGAAAAATCCAACTCTCTTATTTAAAAATTTATTTAGAATAGTCAAGTGTCTAATTAATACTTGCAATCTGGTATCAGCTCCAAACCAAAATAAATTTAAAACCACATTGAATTCGTATTTGACCCGCATTCAACCCGTTTATATCAATTTAATTGCAGGTTGAAAATAATTAACACATATTTTCCTATTTTAAAAATGGGCGAGTTAAATATGAATTGAATATGAGCGAATTAAATTGGAAGGGTTAAACAAATATGGATTGAAATTATCATCACTAGCCGTAATTATTATTAGGGAAGATAAATACTAGTAAACGAGTAAAATATTTCATAATATACGATCATTAATTAAATTACATAATCTACAATAAATATGATTTAACATCATAAATCAAGAAATAATGCTATCGAAAAAAATGCTAAAAATAAGGAGTTTCTTATATCAGTTATAACGAAATAAAATACATATAAAAACATAATACTTTTGTAAAAAATATAAACATACTCAACTAGCATTCTAATTCATCAACAATTAACTGTTGAATCAAAGAAGTCAAAATAAAATTCATGCGTTAGAAAAATCAAATATATCCCTAAAATTGATTGTTTTTAAAATTAAAAAAAAAAATTTTTTACTTTTGTGAGACGAGAAGTTTATATCTAAAGCATTTATGTAATAATAAAAATACACATAAACCACTATATAACGAGATATATATTAACTCGAAATGATAAAATTAAGAGGTATATCATACCGGCCGAGCTTATCAAATCAATTGGTTCGGGCCTTATTATGCTTTTGTTATGGGCTGATGTCGACCCTAAAGTGGGCCTCCTGATTACAAATTAATTCTGATTTTCATATCCTTGTACTACATGTACTACTAATAAAAACTACTGTATCAATCATGTACTACTACTTCACTAAATAATAATCCATAATTTTATGCTAAAAGGTATTCAAATGAACTCCTTAGGCCAGAATTTTTACTAAAATGAATTCATAAATTTACCATTTTATAAGCATACAAAAAATAACTTTAATCATATATTAAAAATATAATTTGATGCCAAAAGTGATTCAAATGAACCCCTCAAACCTATCTGACAACAATAAAAAATCCCACATTGAGGGCTTCCAAAATCCAAACAAAGGCGACATTTAAACCCGAGATCTTTTGATTAAGGATGAAAAAATATTTACCACTCCACCACAACCCTTGTTGATTAATAGTAATTAGTTAACTACCTGCTGTAACGGATCCAATAAGTTTATACAGTGTTTCTTGAAATGTCACGGCCGTAGAATTTAAACTTGTGACCTAAAACAACTTTTCAAATAACTTTATACAAATTATAACTATACTAAATGTTTTATTATGTCACAGAATTTACATGTTCATATAAAACGGGAAAAATATTTTGTCCTATTATCAACGAAGGGAATTCAGTTGAACCTCTTATCTATATATACACATTAAACTTAATTAGTATGTTCACATAGTGAAACACCCTTTACTAAATTTTGTCACTAACTTTACTTCAGGTGCAGATTGAGTAGTGGTATTATAATCAACGTTTTCCCATCTCCGGCGAGTCACCGGCCTCGGTAGGTTTTCCGGCACGATGGTTTCTAACGAGTTCACGTTCCACGGTGGACACGATCTTTTCTCGCTCCATTTTTGTATTGATTTTCCGGCGACATATTGTATTTGCATGTCTCCGGCGATCGCAATCGTACTTTCTTGATTACCTAAAATTGAGCTGTCAAATTCTAATCCAATAATTACAACACATGCCATCCCTAATACGCATTGATTTTTCCATGATTTTTCTTTTCGTTGCCTGCGGAAGAAAATCAAAATAATAATTTAAATAAATAAAAAAAGATAGAATATTATTTTGGCATGTATAGAATAATATGTCAATCAACTTATGGCCGAATTTTGATCCCATATAAAAAATGTCAATAAAAATAAAATGAACATTTTAAAGAGATTATAAATATAAATATTTTTCTTCTAATATATATATAATGTCATATAAAATGAAACAAATGAATAGATTTGGATATGATGCACACGACTTAACATAGACAAACATCCAAAAATGCAAAGCAAAGTATGATAAAAAAAAATGTATATAGTACTAGTAGACTCACCAAGAAACTTGAGAAGGTGGAGGAATTGAGTTATTATTATGATTATAATTAGAAGTAGGAGGAGGTTGTGGGGAGAGATTGAGGCATAACTTTGTTGAAATAGCCATATTCTATACTTAGATTTTTTTCTCAAAATTAAACAAATGAAGAGGAAAACAAAGAGTAGTAGTACAATTGCTATAGGTACTATAATTTTGTTTTTCCTTTTTGTTAATAATAGTGGCACTATATCTTCAATAGTTAGATAGATATTTATAATTTTGTACTTCGTTTATTGTTGAAAATGAGGCTTGGTGGTTGGTGGAGTCATTGGTCAGTTTACGCTAACTTACAAGGTGCCTAATTTCCCTTCTTCTCTTGACACGTGGGGTAGGACCCTTTTGGTTTGTTTCAATCAACTTGAGATACTAATTTATTAGTTTCATTGTTTCCATAAACATCCCTTGAGGTTACTCTAATTAAACAAATGAAGTACTACTTTTCGAAATTTTAAATTATAGTACTTCATTATTTAGAAACAATAAATAAAAGAGTAAGTTCACTATAGTTATTTTTCAAATTATTGAGTTTATTATATTCAAGTGATGATATAGTTATCTATTATTCATTAAGAAGTGTATCAAATCAATACACGTAAAAATGGACGGAAAAAATAATACCTAAGTGATAGAACAGGTTCGTCATGGGCATCATAAATTATAAAGTATTGCATAAAAGATACAATTTCTTGAAGTTCATAACCAAATATCAATAATCGAATGACTTAAATCAACTATTTAAAACTTGGGAATAGTTTTTGTAGTTAAAGAAAATATTGATAAGATTTGTGCAATTAGTCCAAATATTCTTGCGTGTCAGCTTGTAATTCTTCTTTCCAAACCTTTTGCGTGTTTGATTTCAAAGTTGAAACCAACAAAAATATGAAAGCTACACTTTTTATAATCTTCCCAAACCAATTGCTTGCACGCATTACACAAGACACCTAAAACTTTGAGGGATTGAATAGTACTCAATCATTTTTATAAAATTTCATCTCGAAAATTATTATTTCTTCCGTCCCAATTTATTTTGCGTAACTGAACTTTTGAGATTCAAACTTTGATGATATATTCAATCAATTTTTTTATATTTGATAACAATGTAAACAAATCGTTATAAATTATAATAATTACTGATGTAAAATACTTAAAGAGTATACAAATTTAGATCAAAGAAAAACTTAATTAATTTTTAATATTTCAAATGTTTCACATAAATTGAGACAAACAAAATACAAAGTAGTACTATTCCTACCATGTTTATCTATCATTAGAAAGAAAATTAAGTACCTTTCTAAAAATAGAATCTCACATTTATTTACCGTCGCAAGTGTAGCTCCAAAAATTTGGGAGAGGAATTCGTTGCGTAAATTGTTTTTTCTTCTAAGGGAACTCCAATATTAGACGATGCCTATCATTTTCATTAATTTGTTGCACTTATTATACTATTAAATTCATTGTTCCGAACAATTTTCCCTTTCACCAATCAATGTTTACTTTTATGGATCCGACTCCTCTCCATTTTTCCCAAGTTCATGCTTAGATGTGAGACACATGACATAGGTAAGAATTAATGGCTAAGATTTGATTGATTAAAATAAGATTCTAATTATAATTTAGATAATTAATATTTCATAAAAATAATAATGTCGCAATCATACAAATATATTATCTTGTCCATAAATATATTATAAAAAAAATTCTCTTTTTTTTCTATTTTTTTTCTTCTCTACGAGTATTTACGTTCTATTTTATTTTTTTAATTGGGTTAGTGTTAGATTGCAATTTTGATCTTTCTCTTTAAAATTGGTTATCACATATAATTAATTAATAGCTAAAATACTCGCAGGAAAAAAATAATATAAAAATACAAAGTATTTAACATATTTAGGACAAAAATAGATGATAATACTAGCAGGTAAATTTTTTAGAAAAAAGAGGTTTTTTTTAATAATATATTTATGAAAAAAATAATATATACTCCAGGTATAATTGCGGTATTACTATTTTTATGAAATATTAATTATCTAATTATAATTAAAAATTTATTATCATCAATCAAATCTTAGCCATTAATTTTTACCTATGCCATTTGCCTCACATTCAAGCAAGAACTTGGAGAAAATGGAGAGGAGCCGAATCCTACTTTTATATCGTATTATCATAATATATACTGTATTAATTAAACTCTTCCGTCTTAATATTTAAGTTTGAATAATTTTAGAAACCTTTCTTTAGATTTGACTCTATATAACACTTATATTTTCCTTATGATTTAAGATATTGCACCACGTTTCTTATTTTAATTTTCTTGTAACAATTCTCTTAACCTAACTTTATTAATATACAAATTTACGTTTGGACTTATTTGCCCCTTGAAAGTAACTTAAAAACCTTGGCCAGTACACCATATGTTCCTCAAAATCCAATTAGTATGATTCATTAACGCCTTTGAAAAATTACCAATACGTTGCTATGACCTATTGTAGATAGCATAGTCATTGGAGGATACTTTTGTGACTTTTGAAGCTTTGGCTTTGATTAATTGTACTCGTTCGAGAAGTGATGTGGATTCTCCCACTCGACACAATGACTACATCACACTAATTTCTAAAGACATATTCATTAGTTGCGCACAATGGCGGATTCAGAATTTTCGTTCAGGGGTTCGAAAAATAAAAGTATAAACGTATAAATAAGCCTTTAGAAATGGGAACCTTGATTTTTTTTGGGTTTAAAACCCCACTTTTAGCACGTTTTTTAAAGTTAAAAAAAAAACACTAAAACAATGAAAAACTGAAACTGAAAAAGAAAAAAATAAAACACTTTCACTGGGATTCGAACCACGGACGCACAACTTAATTTTAGGGGGACTTACCACTGTGCCATCAACTTCTTTTTGTTATTGAGGGAGTTCAAAATATATATATCTACAAAAATATAGAAAATTTACTTTATATATACAGTGTAATTTTTTGCCGAGGGGGTTCGGGTGAACCCCTGAAGACCACGTGGGTCTGCCCCTGATTGCCCATAAAATAAATCTCTTCTATAGTGTACCAGCATACACAAGCCAACAATTTACATCATTATAACCATGAGTTTGAGAGCAAATCAGTAATACCATTCACGTGACACTATAAGAAAGAGGCTTATAAATGACTAATATTTAGTAGCAAAACACAGTGGTCTGTTTCAAAAACAAAAACCCCTTAACGCTCCACTCCCCACGAAGGGAGTCAGGGACGGCCCAAATCATTTGAAAAATAAAGAAGAAGATGCGTCAGTCACGCATCCTAATTGGTGAGCTTATGCAAAAAAAAAGGGGAAGCCGCGATCAAACTAAAATTCTGGAAATAAGTCGAACAAGTCAAAAATCTGATACCTCAAAACATACTTGTAAGGACCAGATTGTGTTTTGGTCCATAATTGTCGAACGAAGGACAATTATGGTCCCTAATATTATCAATAATTGGTCCCTAATACTCTAAATTGAGCGGACTAAAAAATTTGACTCTTGAAAACATGAAAAAATAAAAGAAAAAGCATTCTCTCAAATACATAAAGCCCTAAATACGTGTGAGAGAAAATTTGATGTCCGGCGGCCAGAGATAAAAAGTATTATCTCAGTTTTATACAAATCTAAGTTCCTACTTGTATGCATCTAAAGTTGGAGGGCACCATATCAGCTGACGCCAAGTTAAATGACACTTTTATATATTATGCCTTAAATTTTAGATACTTCAAGAACGTGTTTCCTTTATAGCAGTAACAAGGATGTTTTAAATTTGAGGCACAATTAAAGAGTGTTTTCGGCCAAAAACTCGCGAATTTACATCCACAAGAACATTCCCTAACTAGATTTTCACTTGAAATACAATGAAGGAAGGTACAATTTGTTCTTCTCCAATTTGTTCACAAAGCAAGTTCATAGCTATAGTTTATTATTGAAGTGTTAGAAGTACTGACAAATAACTAATTTAAGAATATTGTTTGAGTAGAATTGGTTATCTGGAACTCAATTATATAATAAAAAATTATAACAAGGAAGACAAAACAAGCAACGAACTCTGGTTCCCACAGAGCATATTATACAGTAGCTAAACAAATCACATAATTTACACAGTTGATTTAGCTTGCTAGGCAACTAGCTGAGAAATCTCGCAGCGATATCAATTGATAACAACAAGGCTATGAAATTGTATGCCCTGTGTGTTAAACTTTAACTTCTGCCGCTGTGGTTTTGAATCTCCTACTCGTGTGTTGTGTTCTTTGAAAAACCGAACACAACTAGTTGTTGAAAAAAGAAAAACAAGAAGATCGAATAGACTCGTGTAAAAGAGTAGCTTCACGAGTTTGAATTCAGAGATGCCCGACAAGTTCAAAGATGTGTTACAAAAGAAAATCAAAACTTTTCCCATATATAACAATGTGTACAAGTTATTCTTAGATACAGCCTCTACAGGAAACACACTTTAGTTCCTACTAATCCAAAATTGAGAATATCATAAAAAGATACTATTATATACACATTTCTTGACAAAGCCCTTTTACCAGAACCAACCTATCTTTTCTGGAAGTTAAATGATTTGATTGAGTAAGCAAAAATGAAGAGAAAAACAACTGATATTCCAACTAGAATGACTGCAACATATCCCACAAAATCGTATTTGAAATCGAAGAAATTCTCTATGAATTCTTCCACTGTCTCCTTTGTTTCCAATTTGTCTTGTAAGTCTCCAAACTGTGAGGCAATTAGTCCATATAATGTCCACGAAATCGGGCAAATGTAATAGTACCATCTCCACCACACTGGCATTCTCTGTCATAAACCAAAAAAAAGAGAGAAAATTGTTAGGTTGGTCATGCTTTTGACGAAATTTTTAGTCCAAAAATGTTGTGTTGAGGGTAATGCAATTTGAAGAAGAATTAGTAGGTAACTTACTGTTTTTGGAACGATGAATCCGCTGAAAAGATTCCATACTGCATAAAATGCAGATGAAACAATGGCTGCAATGCTGTGATTAGGAGTAACGGCTACTGTCATCATCCCGTACAATGTGAAGTATAACAAGGTGAAGTACATGAAGAACAGATACCAAAAGAACTTGGCAACTGTCCATTCAAATCCAATCATTGCATAGACTATAACACCATATATGATTGTTTGGATGAAAATGTATGGCAGCTCAATCATAATCTGCTTAAAAAAAATCATCCGATGAGCATAGCTAATACAAGTAGTGATACGATAAAATTAACAGTTAATGTCAACATTACAGTGGTTTTGATCAAATTAAATTGATCTATACCTGTCCAAAAGCATAAGGCAGAGCTGAATACATTCCAGCAGCTCTTTCCCTGTAGAAAACTGTCCTCTCAATAGCAACAACTGGCTGCACTGAAGTAGCATTTTGTACACCAAGAAACAAGACAGAAGCATACATTGAACCTATTGCATTCAAAATATCTTGTTGCCTTCTCCTGAAATTGGGTTCAAAACCATTAGACTTGTGAATAAAAACACGTCTTGAAGATGGAAAACAGCTCATGTATGTTTCTGCTTACCTTTTGGAGCCAAGATCCCAAAATATTGTTCCAAACATGAGAGCAATGAAGAATGTAAACAAGATCCTGACTGCTGTATAAGGAGGATTTCGCCAGTATGACCAGTGCTGTTTCCAGAAGCAAGCCATGGATTGGGTGAAGAAAGACTGAGAATACTTAGTTTGAAAGTAGAGGTCTTTTGAACCTGGGGCTGGCACACTTAGTTCCTTGGTTAAAGCTTTGTTTCTCCTGAATATTTGCTCCACTTCAGAATTCAAGAGTAATTCTATATAGAGAATGTCATTCTGTTCAACTTGATGATTCATACCTATACAATTCTGAGTTCTTGTACAATTCCGTAAAGTCAATTCCAAGAGCTGCTTCTTGTGCTACTGAAGTTATGTCCAACATCCATGTTGCTGGATTGTAACCATCTCTGATTTTTGGAACTCCATCGATTCCCTGAGGCAAATGGAAACAGAACCATTATTTAGTGTTCTAGACCAACATAATAGGAATTCCAATTTCTTTACACTAACAGTTCCCTTACCTCAAAATACTTAATAAGGTGAGAAGAATGGCGTCCTAATGGGCCGACAAATATTTCTTCGCCTCCTCGTTTCAGGAGTAGGAGCTGCAATTCATTAGTAGAATGAGAATTTCTTTTTCTAAAACAATTATTTTAAATTTCTAGATTATGGAAGATCGACTCTTTCTCACCTCATCGAAAGCATCAAATATGTCAATGCTAGGTTGATGAATGGTGCATACTACTGTTCGACCTGTATCTACAGTGTTTCTGACTGTTCTCATCACTATTGCAGCTGCTCTAGCATCTAATCCAGAGGTTGGCTCATCCATGAATATTATAGAAGGATTGGCAACTAGTTCAACTGCAACTGTAAGTCGTTTTCGTTGTTCAGTTGAAAGACCATT
>JAJONZ010027248.1:0-10415 GCA_029582445.1 Solanum paucissectum
AACAACACAAGAGATATCAATACAATTCACTTTACACATAGTTCCATCAACTTTGAAATTATAGAAATAGACCCACTTCATAGCAAATTTTAAGGTTTTGTAAAAGACAAGGGTTCATGGAGTATTTCCTTCAAAAACCACAAACAAACATCAATTAACCCGTATCCCAACGTTTCAAATCATTTTCATGTAAGAACCCTTGATAGAATTCAAAAACAAGCTTTTAGTCACTTTTTGAAAACATTGTAAAATCCTTTGAAATTGACTCTAGGATGAAGATGAGTCCTAGATCAAGAGCCACCATACCTCACTTGATGAAATCTCAAAGAAATTTGGTGGAAGAAACCCTCAATTTGAAACCCTTGCTCTCCACCTTCTTATTTCTTGAACTTGAGAGAACTTTAGAGAGAGAAAGAACTTTAGGGTTTTGATTTGGAAGAATGAATTCTATAATACCATATACAAGTTTAAATACCTTTAAAAACACATAAAAACACATAAAAACAATAACCATAGTACCCAAACTACTCCTCACTTAGTTGGACCTTTTTAAACAAGTCAAACTTGAGTTTTATTTTCGCAGATTTTGTCGGGAAACAAGTTCGCGACGCGGAGGTGTTCCCGTAAGTTTCTGGAAATTAAATTTCGAGACAGAAGAGTCCGCGATAAGTCCGCGACATGGACCAACCATTTGGCCCTTGGTGGAGCTAGTCCGCGACGCGGACATGCTCCCTCCATGAATATTTTCAAGCTGCCTTGGCAGCTTGCTCGGCCAAGGGTTGGGGTCCTCCTCGGGGACCCTTAGGGTGGTCCCGGGGAGTTGTACCTAAACGTTTTGACCCTAAAAACATTTATTAAGACACTAGGGTCACCTCCACTGATTTTAGACTCCAAAAAACACATAAAAACATGAACAACATACTAGAACACACCAACACGTAAAAGACTAGTTTACGAACGTCTTGGTTGTCCCTTGACGTTTGACTTCCAAACTCTTTAAAACTTACTAAAAAGGCTATTCTTCTTTATTTTAACAAGTTATTAATGCATAAAACCCATGTGAGGTTCTACTTTATCCTACTTCATTTTGAGGGGCGTTACACTTGATGCCAAAAGCTTGAAAGCAATGGAGGATTTGGAGACTTGATCTTGAAACCCTAGCTTTCTTCTCCAATTTCTAGAGAGAGAAATATTTGAGTGGAGGAGGTTTATCTTCTTTTGAGAATTTGAGAGAATGAATATAGTTTGGGTGATTTAAGGGTTTATAATCATTATATAGGGCTTTGGGTAGAAGCAAAAATGACTTAGCGTTGATTTAAAACAATTGGGAAAAGACCCAATAACCCCTTACTTAAAAACTGTCGAATTGGCTCACTGGAAGCCCATCACGGGTCGTTAAAACCACCACGGCCCGTCAAACGTGTCATGAAGAAATTCAGCCTGACAGTGCTTCACTATTTTGGGCATTACTTTTTACTCTGAGATGGGAATTGGGCAAACTCAGTGGTGTTGGAAAGAGGACTCAGAGACCTTTAATTTGATAGGTCATAGGCCACCTAATTCGTTTTGGGTTAAAATATATAATTTCGTTTGAAGTTGACCCTAAACTCAGTCTATTAAAAACCCTTCATAGACGACCTCACCATCCGCGTGGGAACAGTCATCCTCGAATGAAACACAAACTCGCACAAAAAGAGTAAGAGAGAAACTAGGAACCCAATCGCTAATGCAACTTCATCTAAATGCACATAAACAAGGAGGAACCTCGACTCCAAGCTAGAACATATTCAAAACATCATAAGGAAGATAGGAGCTAGACCTAGAAGCCCAACATGAAAACAATCATATAAATGCACATATTCGAGGAGGAAACTCCATCTCCAAGCTAAAGCATACTTTTAAAAACATATTTTCGTAAGAAAAAATGCAAGATCATACTTAAATGGACATAATCATGAAGCAATCAATTAAACTAAATCCAATTTTTGAAAAATCAAATTTTTCATGAGCATGCATGCATGAGGAAACATGAGGATGACTAAGACACCTGAATCCTAAAGAGTGAACATGAGGAGCTAAGACCTCAAGCTAGACTCGAAGATAAAGGAAAGACGTAGGGATACTAAGAAGTCACATCGCCTCCAAACTTTCACTCACCAAACCATAACAAGGAATTATTCCAAAACCAACATAGTTCTACTCACGTACCAACCATGAGGCACACTATCTCCCCCTTGGGAGCAAACCACACTAGTCTTTTTATATCCATCACCCTAAATCTAAACATAACACCAACATGTTAACAACCACTAAACCATTGATACAAGTACACACTTCAGAAGTTTCCACAAGGATTTTCAAGGACTACTTCAAACACAATCACCATACATGAAGTCTTACAATATCCAATGAAACACTCAATATCAAGCAATGCATAACCTAAAGCTAAAAGACCTTAACTTACCAATTACTGCATCCGGGGAACCCTCATGATCTTCTTGAGTTTGATCTTGCCTACCATCCCTTCCCTTAGAAGTAAGGATTGGGCAATCTCTTTTCTTGTGACCACTCTTTCCACAACAAAAACAAGCATTAGAACGGCTAGATATTTACCCTCATGTCTTCTCCCACACTCCCTACACTCGGGCCACATTTGCTCACTACCATCCTTACCTTGAGAACGATTACCTCCATCGGACCTTGAATGTGAAGACTCACCATCAACCCTTCTTTCCCTCTTTGAATCTCTACTTTTCTCCTTAAGATTTTCTTATTCTATTTGTTGTGCATTTATCATCAACCAGGAAACATGAATCTCCCTAACAAGCATGGCATTTAGGCATTCTTTGACTACTAAGTCGAAACACCTGACACAAACTTACTCATCCTTGCCCTTGGATCGGCAACAATAGTTGGAGCATATTTAGACAATTGTGTAAATTTTAGAGCATATTCCTTCACACTCATATCTCCTTGGCGAAGGTTAATGAACTGAAGTACTTTTTCATCTTTCATCATAATGGTAAAGAACCTATCAAGAAAAGTAACCTTAAATTTCTCCCAATAAAGAGGACCCTCATCTACCTCCCTCTCTTCTTTCCATTGGTTAAGACAAACTTGAGAAACACCCTTAAGTTGATAAGTGGCCAATTCCGCCTTTTTCCACCGGCGTCACTCCCATGATCATCAACACCTTATACACCTCATCAATGAACTCTTGAGGCTCTTCCTCAACATTAGACCCATTAAATTCCGGAGGATTTATTCTAATAAAGTCCCTCACTCTAGTTGCCATCGTACCCACCCTTGGGTTCACGAGAGTCACAACCTCTCTATTTGCTTGAGCCATCAAAGCTTGGGCCAATGCATGAAATACGGCTCTAAACTCATGAATATTCACTTGCTCGTCCAAAGGGTTGAGCAACACTTGGGGAACCTCTTGTCTCACATTCTCATGAACATTCCTATTCCTTCTCATGGGATTCCTTTGTGGAAGCATATTTTGAAAAGTATAAGTAGGGGTTAGGAGAGAAAGACACCTAGAGTTACACTATATTGCATGACTTTAGAGTAAAGAAAGAAGTGGAGTTTCCTAAACATCATATCGCCTCTTATTCATAAATGTGGTGCGCTTCACACTTATGAACAAGACTCTACTATATGTGGCTTATGAGATATCCTAGGACCATTATAAACCTTGTGCTCTGATACCAAGTTTTTCACGACCCAGGGGTACCCCCTAAATGTAACATGGCGTATAGAACCCTGAATGACCCGATACAAGCCACTTAGCTCTCATAACATAAGAAATAGAACAATAAGAATAAAAAAAATAGTCCAAGTCCAATAGTTTTTATAAAAGAAAAGCGGAAGTTTAAAAGACTTGTCTCATTATATCCATCTAATACAATAGAATGACATTAGGCCTATCCCATACATCATGTCCGAAAGTGAAATACAATAAAAGGAACTAAACAACGAAAGTCTGTCCTCGAAGCATGAGGACTCACAAAAGTTCAAAAATCTCGGACTCCACCACTATCCACAAAACTGATGACCCTGACTGTCGGACCCTACATTTGGACAAATATAGGCAAGAATATGAATTAGTACAAAACAATGTACAAAGTATGATAGCCATGCATAAAACATTTAAATCATACTAAAAAGGGACATTTTCATAAGTATGCAATGATCAAGCTAAAACATGTATTTTGAGAGTTAGAAACCATAAGTCATAAAACCATAATCAATGGAAGTGAACATCATCTTTGAACACATGTGAGATTCTTATTAAAGTAACATTAGTTCATTATTATTTTGGGAATGAGCCTTAACCGACATAAAGACCATGTGAGCTATAACATGATCCCAGTGTCTCCTTCACCGAAAAGGGTTGTCCTACTTGCCAAGGTAGAACCATGAACTTCTAGCTTAGGTGGATCCACTAACTAATGTCTCTTGAGACAATTATCCTATGGGGGCACATAGTTAAGGGATAAGGAGATTGATCCTAGAAACCCAGCCTCAACTTGGGAGAGCCTCCATCTCAAAATCCTCTCGGTGCAAAGCATAAATTCCCATGGAGTAGTTGTTAAGTTTTTACTTATCTTATCATTAATAGACATGGGTAGTGGCCGCATGCCTTATCATAGGATAGCTTCTTAGACCATGCTTGAGAAAACCTTTCACCGTCCATGATCTTTTCATCATAACTTATAAAGGAAGGGTAATCTCCTCTTGTCCTTGAAGGAACATGGGTAATCACCTCTTGCCTCATCATTAGATTAGCTTCTTAACATTGGTTCATTTTAGGTGAGAAAACATTCCAACCCTAAGAACCCTTATTGTGTGACAATACCATTCACAATCAGGAATAGGTGTGTATATGAGAAAATTCTTTTCAACAACAACACAACAACAACAACAACAACACCATTGATACTTTACTCTCAAAGCATCCTTAAATTTTTTGCATAGATTTCATAAGAACATGCGTAATTTCATAATTCACCTTTCAAGGTTCAAAACCCACTTTCAATCATCAATATCTAGAAATCATGGATTAGATATGGGTTCATAGAAATTCATGATAACATTATATAATTCTATCAATTCATACTTGATTTCATAAAAATCTTCTTTCATAATCCAAACCCACATTATATCATCATAATTTGAAAATATGGGATTTACATGGGTTCATGGGGGATCATCATAAAAATCATAGAATTTCATCAATTCATGCATAAGAGATCATAATTCAATCATTTAAATTAACATTGAAGAGAATCCATGGAAATTGAAGAGAACCCTAACTCAATTGGGGAATTCTAACATTTGAAATAGAGAAATTTGGGAACTCCATGAATGAAAGCAATCCATGGATGAAAACTATCATACCTTGATGCCAAAATCTTAAAAGTAATGGAGGATTTGGAGACTTGATGTTGAAACCCTAGATTTCTTCCCCAATTTCTAGAGAGAGAAATATTTGAGAGGAGGAGCTTGATCTTATTTTGAGAATTTGATAGAATAAATTTAGTTTGGGTGATTTGGGTGTTTAGAATCATTATATAGGGCCTTGGGTAGAAGGAAAAATGACTGAGCATTGAGTTAAAACAATTGGGAAAAGACACAATAACCCGTGACTTAAAAACTGCCGAATTGGTTAATGGAAGCTCATCAAGGGTCGTCATGACCACCACAACCCGTCAAATGGGTCGTGAAGAACTTCAGCTTGATAGTGCTTCATTATTTTGGGCATAACTTTTTACTCTGAGATGGGAACTAGGCAAACTCAGTGACGTTGGATAGAGGACTCAAAGACATTTAATTTGATAAGTTATGGGCCACCTAATTCATTTTGAGTAAAATAAATGATCATTTGAAGTTGACCCTTCAATCTAAGTCTATTGAAAACCCTTCACGAACAACCTCACGGTCCATGTGGGGCTTCACGGGCTGTTGTGATGCCCATGGCCCTTAGCCAATAGCTAGGGGAGGAACCCTACTAACTTGACCCACTTGACGACAACTATGACAGCCCGTCAACCTCACCACGGCCCCTCTAGGCATCCGTCAAAGTAAAGCCTACATGGGGAAGACCTTAACGGATTATGGTCCCCTTCACAGCCCATCTTGGGCTCCATGGAGGGTTTCATGGTCCACTTCTTGGGCTTGTGAGTTTCCCACTTGACCCATTTCTAGACTCCTTGATTTCGTGATGTTACACCAAATTGGTGGTGAAAGAGTGTCATATGTATATGCTTGTCCATGACATGGATATTTCTCGTCTCATGGTTCATGCCCAACAAATTGAAGAGGAGAAACTTAAGGAAAGGTCTAGGGACACAAAGAGTGCTAAAACTGGTGATGGTAATTTCTCTCATGCAAGGTCTGATGGACATGGTCATTCTAGGTTTCAACAAAGGTTTTCTGGGAAAGGTTCCTCTAATGCTCCTAAGTTTAACAAAGATAGGGTGTCTAACCCTAATCCTCAAGAAGGAAATGATAGTGGGTATTCACTGCCAAATTGTGTGACGTGTCGAAAAAAACATGAAGGTAAATGTCTAGCGGGTTCCAATGCTTGTTTTGGGTGTGGTAAGATGGACCAGAAGATAAGAGATAGTCGTCATAGGACTCACCCCTATCCTTCATCTGGTCCAATTGGTTTGGGTTCAAATGCTCCCAAGAAAAATAGGTTATATGCACTTTAGACTTGTGGTGAAAAAACAAGGTTCTCCCGATGTGGTTACCGGTATGTTAAAAGTCTTTCAACTTGATTCTTATGCTTTACTTAATCACGGTGCTACCTTGTCTTTTGTGATGCCATATGTGGCTATGATATTTGATGTGCTTCCTGATATGTTATTAGATCCTTTCTCTGTCTCTATTCCAGTTGGTTATTCTATTGTGGCTAAGAGAGTCTATAGAGTTACTCTTGTTGATTTGGTAGAGCTTGATATGCTAGATTTCAGTGTTATCCTTGGTATGGATTGGCTGCACTCTTGTTATGCTTCTATCGATTGTAGAACCTGTGTAGTCAAATTTTAGTTTCTTAATGAGCCTATCCTAGAGGGGAAGGGGGGAAATTCTATGCCAAAAGGTTGATTTATTTCTTGTCGAAATCCTAGAAAGATGATTTCTAAGGGTTGCATGTATCATCTATTTAGGGTGGAATGGGTTTTGAAACCCCTACTTTTGAGTTAATCCCCTTGTTAATGAGTTTCCAGAAGTATTCCCAGATGATTTACCCGATATTCCTCCAGAAAGGGAAATAGACTTTGGTATTGACCTTCTCCCAGATACGCAATCTATTTTTATTCCTCCTTACCAAATGGCTCCGGTAGAACTTAAGGAATTAAAGGAGCAATTGAAAGATTTGTTGGATAAGGGTTCATCCAATCAAGTATATCTCCATGGGGTGCTCCAGTTGTGTTTGTTAAGAAGAAGGATGGTTCACTTCGTATGTGTATTGACTAGCGGCAATTGAATAAGGTGACCATTAAGAATAATTATCCTCTTCCAAGAATAGGTGATTTGTTTCACCAAATTCATGGAGTGAATTACTTTTCCAAGATTGACCTTAGGTCGGGTTATCACCAATTGAGGGTGACGGAAGATGATATTCCAAAAATAGCTTTTAGAAACCGATATGGTCATTATGAGTTTTGGTAATGTTGTTTGGTTTGACTAATTGTTCGGCAAAATTAATGGATTTGATGAATAGGTTCTTTAGACAATACCTTGATATATTGATAATTGTGTTCATTAATGATATATTGATTTATTCGAGAAGTGAGGATGATCACATCAATCATTTAAGGATTGTGTTGCAAATTCTGAAGGACCATCAACTCTTTGCAAAGTTTAGCAAATGTGAGTTTTAGCTAAGGTCTGTAGCTTTTCTTGGCCATATTATTTCAATTAAGGGTATTGAGGTAGATCCTAAGAAGACGGATAAAGAGTTGGCCTAGGCCTTTATCCCCTTCGTATATTAGAAGTTTCTTTGGTTTTGCTAGTTATTACAAAAGGTCTATTGAGGGCTGTTCTTAGATTGCCTCTCCTTTGAAGGATTTGACTCTAAAGAAGGAAAAGTTCATATGGTCCGAAGCATGTAAGAAGAGTTTTATCAGACATTGAAAGATAGACTTACTGTGGCTTCGGTGTTGACTTTACCGGAAAGAATGGATGGATTTGTTGTTTATTGTGATGCCTCAAGAATTGGATTAGGATGTGTGCTTATGCAAAATGGGAAGGTTATTTCCTATGATTCAAGGCAACTTAAAGTTCATGAGAAGAATTATCCTACCCATGATCTTGAATTAGCGGCGGTGGTTTTTGCCTTAAAGTTTTAGAAGCACTATTTATATGGTGTTCATGTGGGTGTTTTTACCGACCATAAGAGTTTACAATATATGTTTAATCACAAAGATCTTAATCTTCGCCAAAGAAGGTTGCTTGAGTTACTTAAGGATTATGATATGAGTGTTCTCTATCACTATGGTGAGGCAAATGTGGTGGCGGATTCTTTTAGCCGACTATCGATTGGTAGTGTTTCCCATGTAGAAGAGGGTAAAAGATAATTGGTATGAGATGTACATAGATTAGCTCTATTGGGTGTTCGGTTATTGGACTCCACCAAGGGTGGTGTTGTGGTTCAAAATGGTTCAGAATCGTCTTTTGTGACAGATGTGAAAGTTAAGCAATATCTTGATTCGACCTTAGTAGAATTGAAAGAAGAGGTTCTTAAGAAATCCATTGAAGGTTTCTCCCAAGGGGGAGATGGTGTACTTAGATATCAAGGTCATTTGTGTGTCCTCAATGTTGATGACTTGAAGGAACAAATACTATTAGAAGCCCATAGTCCACTATATTCCATTCACCTGGGAGCCACCAAGATGTACCATGATTTGCGGGAGGTCTATTGGTGGAATGGAATGAAAAAGGATATTGCAGAATTAGTGGCCAAGTGTCCTAATTGTCAACAAGTAAAACTTGAACATCAGAAACAGGGAGTTTTACCCCAACACATTAGTATTGCTACATGGAAGTGGAAAGATTTTAATATGGACTTCATAATCGGGTTGCCTCGTACTCGGTGACAATATGATTCGATTTAGGTTATGGTAGACCGAATGACAAAATCGATCAATTTCATTCCCGTCAAAGTTTCTTATTCGGCGGAAGACTATGTTAAGTTGTATTTGAGGGACATGGTAAGGTTGCATGTATTGCCCTTGTCCATTATCTTCGATAGAGGTACTCAATTTACTTCACAGTTTTGGAAGTCTTTCCATAAGGATCTTGGTACTCGTGTTAATCTTAGCACGACTTTTCATCCACAAACTGATGGGCAAGCGGAGTGTACTATCCAAATTTTGGAAGATATGATGAGAGCATGTGTAATTAATTTGAAGGGTAATTGGCATGACCATTTGCCATTGATTGAGTTTGCTTATAACAATAGTTACCACTCGAGTATTGGTATGGCTCCATTTTGAGGCTCTCTATGGTAGGAGGTGTAGATCTCCTATAGGCTGGTTTAAGGTGGGTGAAGTTGCATTGATAGGACTCGAGTTAGTTCATGAGCCTATGGAAAACGTCTAACTTATTAGAGAAAGGTTGAGAACAGCCCAAAATCGACAAAAGTCCTATGTCGATGTTAGAAGAAGAGATCTTGAGTTTGATTTCCATGATTGGGTATACTTAAAAATCTCACCCATGAAGGGTGTAATGAGATTTGGGAAGAAAGGGAAGTTTTGTCCCTGTTATATTGGTCCATATCAGATTTTGAGACATGTTGGTAAGGTTGGTTATGGGCTCGAATTGCATAATGATTTGGCATCGGTGCATCCGGTTTTTCATGTCTCCATGTTAAAGAGATGTGTTGGAGATCTGACATATATAGCTCCCTTAGAAGGTTTGCGAGTTGATGAGAATCTTTCTTATGAGGAAGTTCCGGTTGAGATTTTAGACCGACAAGTTAGGAAGTTGTGAAATAAAGAAGTTTCTTTCGTGAAAGTGTTGTGCAATAATCAATTAGTTGAGGGTACTACTTGGGAGGCCGAGGCACATATGATGTCCCTGTCACGACCCGGGAGCACCCCTTAGTCGTAACCGGCGTACTCGACCTCGAAGAGGTCTACTACAAGCCTCTTAGCATTCATTCATCGCATAGACACAAAAAGCATAAGGAATTTAAAACATTCTTTACCAAAAAAAATATTGCATAAAACAAATAGCAAGCGGAAGACTTTCTAGACTTTATACATGATGTCTCAAAACCATCTAATACTTTAGAGTACAAAATGCGGGACTAATCCCGTACACAACTTAAACAATACTAAAAAGACATAAAAGAACATATTGGGTATTGTCCTCGAATCTATGAGGACTCACCAAGTCTTCAT
>JAJONZ010027249.1:0-15238 GCA_029582445.1 Solanum paucissectum
TCTCTATATATATATATAAGAATTAATTTTAGACCTATAATTTTAAAATTTTAACGATTTTCAGTAGTAAAAACCTAAATATCGAACCGATCAAATTTATATCATAGATCAACATTTTTGTGCACCCATCATCTCAAAATCCTGGATACGCCTCTGTAAGTACTCCCTTAAACTATACCCGAAATTATAACGACACATCTAAACTTAACCAGGGTCTTATATTACCCTCCTAAAAAAACTTTAAAATGGAAGAAACACACCGTAAATATCGACATGTCATAGAGAATGTGCACACTCCTTGAGGGAGATTGAGGGTTACAAAAATATTTTTTAAAGTAATTAATAGGTACAAGTGTCAGTTTTTTATTGGACATTACTTAATTAATTAAGTCTAATTAATTAGAGTCCTTCAGCTTCTAAATCATAATAGTCTTTTCTCCGATATACAAGTGTCATTTTCAAATCTCTCTCCAACGTCTACGTACAAGTATCATTTTAAAATTTCTCTCCGGTGTCACACGTCAATCGGAGTAAAAATTCTAGCAAACACATATGCTCAAGAGGTATTTCTCTTTAATAGAGATAATTAACTTCCTGCATATAAAACAATCATCGAATGGACTGTGTGAAATTGAAATAAAATTAAAGGGTTTAGTAAATACTAGAATTAGTTGATGTGCTTAATTGGACGTTCTAAAAGTTGAGGGGCTCCAATCTTTTGCCTTAAATCAAGAGAAAAACACACAGTTTAAATAAGTCAAAAGATAAATAAATTTCTAGAGTGGTGTTAATTATAATAATTTAAGTTATATATATATATATATTTGTGTTACGGTAAATTATTTACCTAAACCCAAAATTCAAAGTTTAATTTCTCAAGAAGTAGATCTGTGGGGCGGACTCATGTTCCATTTATTTGCACTTTTAATGAATGTCTTGGTTTTAATCATTTAGATATTTGTTATTAGGTGTGTTTGTTTTCAAGGTTTGAGGACTAATCATTAGTATATTTATTTTAATTATTTTACAACCACTTAATGGGTCTCGATAGGTCTACAAGGATGATTGTTCACTATTACTCTATCTACTTTTCCCCATCATTCACAACCACCATTCAACCACAACTACCTCAACCGTCAATCACCACCATCTATCATTCATATCCATCATCCTCAGCCCAACCATAACCACCATTACCATCAATCAGAGCCGTCTTAGCCCCTGGGCAACTAAAGTCATCGCTTGGGCCTCCATTTTTTTGGGCCCCCCCATTTAAAATAATAATAATTACTTATATATGTTATCTTTTAAAATAATTAATATTTACTATGATTGCTATGATTTCTACTAAGGAAATTGCATATAAGATGAATATAGAACTTGGATTCCGTAAGAAACAATTTGATGAAAATATAGATGACGAAATCACAAAGTTCCTTGAAGAATCTTTTAGAGTTGATTAATTTATATATAGTAGATCAAACTATTTTTTCACTTTAAAATAAATTTGACCAATTGAAGCATATGAACATATTTTTGATTTCTTATTTAGTGTTAAAAATTTGAGACCACTAAATGATGAGAATTTTAAAAAACATTGTCTTAATCTTGAACTTTCTTTTAGTTATTCTGATATTGATGGTTTATAATTTATTTATTTTAATTAAAAGTGTTAAGAGAATAATTCAAGTAGAAGATAATGATCTAATGAAAATACTCAATCAATAAAAAGACTTAATTCTTTTCTAAATACACATATTGCTTATAGAATAATATTAACAGTTTCTATAACCGTTTCCTCAACCGGAAAAAGTTTTTCAAAACTAAAATTGATTAAATATTATTTAAGATTGATTGTATTAGCTATATTATCAATTGAAAAAGAATTATTAAAACAAATTAATTATAAAACAATAATTAATGACTTCACATCTAAAAAGGCTAGAAAAGTAGATTTTAAATAAAAGTATATATGATGAAAAAAATAAAATATTAGGGCCCCTCTCTTAAGTTTCGTTTTAGGCTCCAATCTTGTTGAGTCGGCCTTGCCATCAATCACCAAATCAATCATCATTACCATTAGCCATCATTTGCAATCAAAACCACTAATCATTATTACATC
Organism: Solanum paucissectum; assembly: GCA_029582445.1. Classification (NCBI taxonomy): domain Eukaryota; kingdom Viridiplantae; phylum Streptophyta; class Magnoliopsida; order Solanales; family Solanaceae; genus Solanum; species Solanum paucissectum. Next base: position 2,123 of record JAJONZ010027249.1, read on the forward strand.
CACTAATCACTATTGATAATTATCATCATTAGTCAACATTATGCATCGTTAATCGCCATCATCATTCACAACCGCCATTAGCTATCAATATTATCCCACAACTTATTATCAACTATCACCACCAACACTCATAGTTAAACGCTATTGTGAACCACTATACCACAAGACACTACCTACACTTACCATCATCGATCAACACCATCTCAAATCAACACACATAATTATCGTCATTAGTCATCACCAACACCAATTATCCTATAATTTTTAGAAAATATTTTTTCGATATATTAGATTAATTCAATATTTTATTTGAATTTTATATTTATTATTTTTTAATATAAATACAAATTTTATACATTCAGATATTGAGAAAACAAATAATTTTCACTATTTAGTATCCAGATTTTAATGCAATATCTCAAAATTCAAATATGTATTTCAGACCTCTAAATCTTAATATTCAGATGTGTATTCAAATTATACGTCTTAATTTTAATTAAAAAAATGAAACCTCAATCATTTACGGGATAGATGACTCAAAATTATACTGTCAATTCCGTTCTCTTGGAGAAGAGAACACACGGATCTATTACTATATTAGTAGAGAGAGAGAAAATCGTATTTTACCATGATGATAAAAAGAAGGAACAAAAATATAAATTAAATTATATATTAAATATTCATGAAAAATATATTATTACAATCCACATTATTTGAATTTATTAGACCCAAAATAGTCCAATTTCACATTAATAGTGTGTGCGCCTGAGAGTGTTTTTTGTTAATAGAGCAAAAAAGTCTGACTTTTCAACATAAATTTTGAATAGATAGATAATTTGACTCGTGAATAGAATATGTGTTTTTGGGATTATAAGAGAGAAAATGTTGTAAAAAGATTGAGAGGAGAAAATTATGGAAAGAATTATAAAAAAAATCAGATTAGTCATATGTTTAAAAAAGGGGACTTATGTCTCTTTATTTTTATTTTTACCTAGTTTGTTGTGTTTTTGTTAGAGTTCTATTACCATGTTTAGGAAAAAGTAAACTATTTTTATTTCTTAAATTGAATATTTATGTTTTTTACCCGAACTACTAAAATTTCCATATTAAACACTTTTGGTATCAATTTTTAATTTATATATAAGAAAAAAAACCCGAATAAATATGTATTTTCTTTCTTCTAATTTGACAGAAAAATTTATTTGTTTTACGTTAAAAGAGAACCTTAGCTAATAAATACTGATCATCCTCTTGTTTGTTTTACGTTAAGAGAGAAGCTTAGCTAATAAATGGTTTTTTTCCAATTTCTTTTAATAAAATATTTGACGGGGTGGCGACGGCGAGGGAGCGGGGGTGACTTAAAAAAATGAAAATTTAAAAAAATTGAAATATATTTCCAAAACATTTTCTTTAATTTTTTTTTTAGAGGGTGGCATGGGTGGGGTGGGGGGGGGTGGGGGTGACGTAAAAAATAATTTTTATATCTAAGATTCAAAGTTATTTCTTTCTTTTTAATAATTTTATTTTTATTTTTTATGGTCTTAAACTAAAGATATATATATATATGATCCATAAAAAAATATTCTTTAATGTTTCGAAACAAACTAAAAAAAAGACAAATAAAGTAAAAAATATAGTATGTTTTTTTAAAAAAGGATTACAATAATTTTATGGGAAAATTGTATATAATAGCAAATTATTAATTCAAATTAAATGCTATAAACATAGTTTGATTTAATTGTACCCCATAGCAAACTATTGCTATTTCGCCTCTCTCCTGGTGAATCTCGCTCGCCACTCTTGTTCTCGCTGACAGTCTCCCTCGCCACTCTCGTTCTCGCTGGCAGTCTCCCTCGCCTCTCTCGCTTTTATACAAACGCAAATGTATAAAATGTGTTTGTATTTGTATAAAGCGAGAGAAAATTATATATATACATATATTTTCGTTCCCCTTTCTCCCCTCTCCCAGATCTCGCTCGTCACTCTCCCAGATTCTCGCCACTCTCCCAGATTCGCTCGTCAGTCTCTCCCTCGCCTCTCTCGCTTATACAAACATAAATGTATAAATTGCATTTATGTTTGTATAAAGCGAGAAAAAATTGTATATACACATGCAAATACATATATCTTCGTCCTATACACTTATAATTATACAATACAAATATTCCCCTGCCCAGTTCTCTTTTATCTTTCTCTCTTTCTCGCTTTAAACAAACACATATTATACAATTGATCTTTTGTATATGTATACCGAAACAAAAACATATTATACAACTGCTTTATTTTGTATATGTATAGCGAAATATACAGACTTATGTTTGCTATGGAGCGCAATTATGCAAACTATAGTTATAGCATACAAATATGATTTTTGTGTTTGCTATATGTGAAAGTTGCTCTAATTTTATTATTACTAAAAATAAATTAGGCACTTCAATTTTGGGGGGCCTAAGGTGTATGCCTCATTTTTAAAGGCATTGAGCCACCCCTGGCTGTCACCACAAACACCTAAGTTATACACTATTGTCAACCACTATACCACAAGACACTACCTAAAACTATCATCATCGATCAACACACATAATCATTGTCATTAGTCATCACCACCACTAATTATTCTATAATTTTAAAAAAAAAAATCTAGATATATTAGATTAATTCAATATTTTATTTAAATTTTATATTTATTATTTTTTAAAATAAATACAAATTTTATACATTCAGATATTGAGAAAACAAACAACTTTAACTATTTAGTTCATATTTTAATGCAGTATCTTAAAATTCAAATATGTATTTCGATTCAGTTCTCTAAATTTTAATATTTAGATGTGCATTCAAATTCCTACGTCTTAATTTTAATAAAAAAAAATATAACCTCAATCATTTACGGGATAGATGACTCAAAATTATAGTGCCAGTTCCGTTCCCTTGGAGAAGAGAACACACGAATCTATTACTTTAGTAGAGAAAAAAAATGGGAAAATTGTATAAAATAACAAACTATTAATTAAAATTAAATGCTATAACCACAGATTCATTTTATTCTAATCCGTAACAAATACTTTGCCATTCGCCTCTCTCCCCAGATTTCTCGCTCGTCACTCTCCTGATCTCGCTCGCCACTCTCTCTCTCGCCCCTCTCACTTCATACAAACACAAATGTATAAATTATGTTGTGTTTGTATAAAGCGAGAGAAAACTGTATATGTACATATCTTTTCGTTCGCCTCTCTCCCAGATATCTCGCTCGCCACTCTCCTGATCTCGTTCGTCACTCTCTCTCTCGCCTCTCTCACTTTATACAAACACAAATGTATAAATTGTGTTTGTATAAAGCGAGAGAAAACTGTATATACAAATATAAATACATATTTTTTCGTCCTATACACTAATAATTATACAATACAAATCTTCCCCTGCTCTATACACTAAAATTCTCACATTAAATACTCTTGTTCAATTTTGATAGCTACTAAAATTCCTACTTTTAATACTTTTTGTTTGATTTTGGTAGCTACTAAAATTCCCACTTTAAATAATATATATATATATATATATATAGGAGTAATCCGTTACTGAATATTAAAGAGAAAACCAAATACATGTATAAAAATCGACCATGTAGTCAGCTGTACTTACAAAAGCATTGAACATTGAACATTGAATGCATATGATTTACCAAGAATTCCATAAGACATAAGATTAAAAGAAAAATGATTACCAAGAATTTCATTTGGCATGAGATAAATAAATTAAAAATAATTCCATTGCCAGGACTTGAACTTGGGTTCAGGGTGAGAGTCGAGTATACTGACCAACTAGACTATAACAAATTATGTTTCACTAAGTTGAGGTAAAGAACTATATCCGGTAAATAACAGTATTTACTCTATCAAAACACGAGTCTTGACTCTTGAGCCCTACTCCTCCTCTTCCTTTGTAAAAGATGTACGCTTTTGATGTTATATCTGAATTTGATATGAATAATTGTTTATTTTATTAATATCTGAATAAATATAATTTATTATTATTTAAATATTGATAGATATAAAATATAAATAAAAGACTTAAAGTCATTTACGGCTCCTTAAAGTTGTTCACATAATTTACTTAGACACCTCAACCAGGGATTGTACCTATTGAACACCTCTATCCTTCAAAACATATACTTATTAAATACTTTTTGATGATATGGCATTATATGTATAAATTTTTAAACAAACACAAGTTTTATTCTTTCAAACATTGAAAATAACAATCTTAATCTTTTAGGAGTAGTATTTATATTTTCTCATGTTTGGCTGATCAGTAGAAAATATTTATTTAATGTTTGGTTGGTGATTGCAAAATATTTTCCAAAAAAATTTCTTTTATTTTTGGCTTGAAACTAGAAAATACTCTTTAGAAAAATGATTTCTGATTTGAAAATCAACTCGATAATTGATCACCCTGATGCCTGAGCTAAGACAAGACCCCGATGACTATTCCAAAATTTGACCCTGAGATATGACCCACACTTTCGCCTCGGATATATATTTTTTTTAAATATTTGACGAGAGTGGCCTAGGTGAGGGTTGGGGGTAGGGGTGACGTAAAAAATGATTATTTTTTTTAAAATTTGAAATATTTTCCAAAAAGTTTTTCTTTAAAATATAAGAATTGACGGGGTGGATTGGGTGGGGGCAGTGACGGCGGCAGGTGGCGTAAAAATAATTTTTTTTTTTTTAAAATTGAAATATTTTTCAAAAATACTTTTTTAGAAAAAAGTTGACGGTGGTACTAAAATTCCCATGTTAAATACTTTTGTTCGATTTTAATAGCTACTAAAATTTCCGCGTTAAGTACTTTTGTTCGAATTAGGTAGCTACTAAAATTCGTAGGTTAAACATTTTTGTTCAAATTTTGGTAGCTACTAAAAATCCCACGCTAAACAATTTTGTTCGATTTTGGTAACAATTTGTAATTTATATATATACACGTTTAAGTTAGGCAGGAATAGAATGAAAAAGAGAAGACAAATTTTTGTTTTGTTTTACCTTAAAAGTAAAACCTAGGATCTTCTTCTTGTTCTTAGAATTCAATAGAAAATTTTGTTTGTTTTGAGAATATAATGGGGAAAAGTAATGGTGATCCAATGGACAAGGATATGATGAAGAATTTGGTGAAGTATGTAATAGGGAAGCCTTTCCCTCGTAAGCATACTGTTATGGATGTCGATGATGTTTACGGAATCAGAGTATTCAGTCCATCCCAAATCCTTGAATCTACCAAGGGCACAAACAACAACACACGATTGTTGATAACTTTTCAGAATAGAGAAAACTGTAAAATATTTGATAGTAAAGAGGCTCCTGGGTTTTGGAAATCTACCCCCAAACTCAAGGGAATTTTTGATTCCAACAAGAGACACATTGGCAACATCAAAATTGGGTGGTACTACTACTACAACGTCGATGATGGTAGAGACAAGTCATCATCCAGATTGAGAAAGAGTGAATGGCAGATTAGAGAATATTATCTCGCACCTACATATCTGCCCCAAAGCAAAGTTGAGAGGAAAAATGTCTTATTAACCATGATGATCAAGACCAAAGCTGCTAATAATAATATTAATGACAAATCTTATGACAAGATGCAGATTGTTCTCGACAAGCAGGAGATTATGCAATCTTTACAATGCCTTCAACTTTAGTGATTGAACAACAGATTAGAGCCACTTTGCTTTTTAATTTGTTTATGTTAAAAAACATTTTTTGATCAATATTATCAGGTGTTTAGTCTAATATAAGTTTTATTCTACTTACAACTTGTGTGTGAAAGTAAGTAAGGTTTCTTAGTCTTTTGTGTATCTGGGCTGGTCTAATAGATGTTGATATCATGATTAGTTTGACTTTGACATACATGGTGTCGAACTGCCAATAGTTTTTTGGATTCTCGAATTTGACAGTCATGTCACCATGAATCCAACAGGTGGGAGGTGGGAGTGGTGGAACAGGTTTTGTAACAATTATTTCATGGCCTCTTGATAAGTTGAGTGTTTTAGATTGTCAAAGGCAAAGTATAGATAATGTCCCAAGGCCTGATGGGACTTTAAGCGCAAATAACACTCAAAGCATGAGGGTTCGTGATGAAGGTTTAGATTGTCAAAGGCAAAGTATAGAAAATGTCCCAAGGCCTGATGGGACTTTAAGCGCAAATAACAATCAAAGCATGAGGGTTTGTGCTGAAAGGCATTAATATAGAAAACAAAAAATATATGTGTAATGCAAGAAAATGTAACTCTAAACTCGAACAATAATTTTTGTATGAAGATTTGAAAAGCTACAACTAAGTGAAACCTTTGAAGCAATATCGTGTCAATCAAGTTCAAAACCATTTGAAGTATTTGATTAGATAATAAGACGATGTTTTAAGTTTTCAATGACTTAACCTTTCCTTTACCAAATATCTAATTTCTTAGAGCCCGTCTGGATTAGGGGAATAATTAAGCACTTTTGAAGTATTGGAGCTGAACTTAAAAAATGATGCAGTTACGTGTTTGGTTAGAAGTGCCGAAGCTAAAAATAGGCCGTTGATGTGTTTTGTAAATATTTTCGAACAAACACTATTTTCTATTAAAATGACTAAATTGTCCTTAAAGTTATTAGCACTAACAATGAACTGATTGTTGCAATCTCTAAGCAGCCTTCTTCTCTCTGCTTTTGTATGTGTTAGTTTTTGAAGATGTTGAGATAGAAGTACGAATAATAAGCATATTCTCTGTTGCCCAAAATCTGCTTGCATTATGGTGTAAGATTGTCTCGTTGTCAATGACCAGCCTTTTACTGTGAAATTTTTCAGTGATTGAACTTGTGCTTAATGGTTTGAATTTTTTGTCAGCTCAGTGTAGTTGCACTCTTCTAGTAATAACAACAGCATAGGTGTTCCATTGATGATCTATTAGACATTATTTCTGTAATGATGCTGACTTTGTTAAATGGTAGGATAGAGAACCTTTATATTCTTTCATCTGGCCTTTCGAAGTGAAAGTTGGCGAATGGTGTTTCTGCTGAAGCCAGGAGTGGAAGCAGTTGCAGTGTCTTTAGATAGTGTCCGAATGTGAATGATGTCAGCTGAAGTAGCAGAAGATGGAAGTATGCAATCTACTTGTATTAAAAATGGAGAAAAAATAATTAAGACCTGGGCCGTACTCCAAATCTATGCTTAGCAGGAGCTTAGGAGCTTCTCAGGTCAACAACCTTTTGGATTTTTTTAATCTGATTTCAACATTTCATGTTTATGTTAAAAAGTATGTATTTTTGTTGACAATCCTCTCAAAATTATTCTTGATAAATAATTTTCAGATTTGTTGGTTGGTTCTGATTGAAACCTGGAAGGTTTTAATTATTGTTTCGGTAAGTGAGATGGGCATTCTCATTAACACACTGTAGCGCATATCGCATGATGCTCTTTAAAGAGGTGTAGGAACGCCTGTGCCCTGTTGACGTGGACTCTCCAAGTAGTCAAAGTTTGTTGTGATTGTTGCTTGATTTAGATGGTCTGAAATAGTTTTAATTTTTAGCAGTAAAACTTTAGGTTTTGAATTGGTTAATAGAGCCTTACCCACTGTTTGCATTTGCAGTTTGGGATGCTTTGTCGGGAAACTGAGAGCAGGAGGGTGGAGTGCTTGCTATTTTTTTCTTCTGAATTTATTGATTAGTGTCTTTTAGATTCCTTTTTATTTATTTATGAGTTCCATATCTACGGATTATTTTTTTTCTAGTGAAAGAGGGTAAGTTAATTAGTTGAAACTTGAAGCTTCTAATTTATGTCATATTGATAAGTCATTGTCGGGGAGAGAAGTAAAAGCTAACCATTTTTAATGCCATCTGCTGTCCTTATTTTTGCAGTAGAAGTTCTAGTGATTCAGTTAGGACAACAATATTTTATTATGCAATACAAATATGCTGGATTGGCCATGATATTGGAACTTAAATCGAATCTCTTATTCTTAGTCCGAGTCTTTGCTATGTTTTCTCTCTGCTCTGCCATATTTATTATGTACCATTTGGTTGTGATTCCTGTGGGATCCTTACATTTACCTGATGCAGGGATGAATCACTGCTCTGCCAAGGGCTAGTGCTGAATGATGAGTTGCAGCGTGTATTGGCCAAGCATGAATCTATTGCTTCTGGAACTTCTGTTCAATTGGAAAACCAAAATCTGAACCACCTCAACCTCTTGTAAATGTTGATGCTCCGCTTATTGATACCGGAGACCTCAAACAATCAGACCAAGGGTAAATAACTATTATCTGTGTTATTCTCTTATTTGACCTCTGTATACAAACTGAATCCCCCCCTTCTTTTTGAGCAAGCTCATAGCTTAAATAGTACACGTGGATTTTCTAGATTGAAATGTTAAATTGTTAATTGCCTAAAATGACTGACCTTAAAATTATTATCAACTAGATAAGGATGTTATCAAGATTCAAAAGTCCTCTGGTACTACAAGATTGATGGAAATATGTGACTTTTTTCTTTGCGATGCAGAATTTTCCTAGTCAGGGTACTACAAGATTGATGGTGATTGTACTTTAAATAAGCTATCCCTTCCCCTAACCCTTCCCCCCAAAGAAAAGGGGAAATATGGTAGAAATCCTGAGTGTTCTTTTTCATTTTTGAGTCGTCAAATGTGAAATAAGCTATCCCTTTTTTAGTGCAACTCCACCATGAAAAAATGAATCTTTTGAAAAAGGTGTGAACCAAAAGGAGGAAAGAAACAAGACCTAAGTCAAATTATCTCAATTCCACCATAAAAACACAATTAAGAAGAGCTATCTAGTGCAACTTGCCCTTAAAAAATTGAATCTTTTCACATGGATGTGAACCAAAAGGAAGAAACAAGAAAAATCAAATTCAAACACAATCAAGAAGAACTTTTTAGTTCTAACTGATATGACCAAATTCAAATACCAATTATGTCCATTTCAAATTTAAATACTTATTGATTCAATAATTAATTTTTATCTTGAAATTATTGAATAAGAAAGAGGAACTTTCACATATAGCCACTCAAAAATAGTCTAATTACTCTCCATAGCTATAGTTTGATAATTACAATTTGTAGCTAGATGTTATAGGGAGGAGAGAGGCGAGCGAGTCTGGGAGAGAGGAGAGAGGAGAGAGGAGAGAGGCGAGAGAGAGGGGGCAAAGAGTGGGAGAAAGGTGAATTGTATATGTATATCGGTTAGATAATTGTATATTATACATATGTATTTGTATATATGGCAAGAGAGATTGGGAGAGGGAGGAGAGAGGCGAGCGAGATTGGGAGAGGGAGGAGAGAGGTGAGCGAGAGAGGGAAGAGGTGAATTGTATATGTATATCGATTCAATAATTGTATATTATACATATGCATTTGTATATATGGCAAGCGAGATTGAGAGAGGGAGGAGAGAGGAGAGAGGCGAGCGAGAGAGTGGGAGAGAGGTGAATTGTATATGTATATCAGTTACATAATTGTATATTATACATATGTATTTGTATATTCTAGCGAATTATACATATACAAAACAAGGCTAATTATACAAACTCGAAGTCAGCCCAAGTAATTAATGTATAATGTTAGTCACGAGTGGTAAGTATAACAAACTATAGCTATGATGAGTAATTAAGTAGTATAAGTTTGCTTAACCGCGTAATTTTTCCAATAAGATAAGAGGAAAAAAGAAAATAGGTTATTACGTTTAAGGGGAGAGAAGAGATGATCTCATCTATTATTTTTGATAAATTTTTTAGGGAAAAGGGTCTAATATATCCCTCAACTTTGTCATTTAGAGCTAATAAACTCCTCGTTATGAAAGTGGCTCATATATACCCCTACTTATATACAAATGGCTCACATATACCCTTTCCCTCTAACGGAAATGAAAAAAATTAATTTTAGTTTAATTTTTTTTGTTTTTAAAAAAAAAACTATAATCCTATATGGGTATATTTAATCCTCCTCAAACATATTTTTTTGACTTTTTTTTTGTTTCAATGACTAATTTAAATTTATTATTTTGATGGTCAAATTTATTTATGTTTCACTAATATTCTTGTAAAACTTATTATAGATGACCAATTTTTTTTCTTCAAATACAAAAATTAAATTACAATATAGACAAAAAAAATATTTTAAATTATAATATAGCCACAAAAAAATAGTTTTAAATTTTTTTCTTTACACTAAGGAATGAAAGAAAAAAATAAAATAAAAATAAGAAACTCAAATAATGAAAATCAAAGAAGTCAAAAATAATTTATGTATGAAAAAATTTGAAATATACCTTGAGCTTTGCTAGAAGAATCCTATATACCCCTAAATGTTTTTTTTTAAAAATAAAGTCAAAAATATAAATTTAAAATTATTTTTTTCACTTCCGTTAAATGAAGGGTATATGTGAGCTCATTTTGTAACAGTAGGGGTATATATAAGCCGTTTGTATAACAGTAATGGTATTTATGAGCTACTTTCGTAACGAGGGCATATCAGCTCCAAATGACAAATTTGAGGGATATATCAGACCCTTTTTCCAATTTTTTAATTGGGTTTGGGTCAAAGAATATGGAAATGAATCAAATGGGTAAAAAAAAATTGGTGGGTTGGAACTTAAATTTATCCAATAGAAAGATGTCACGTAATAATTAATAATAATAAAAAATAAAAGGTTGTTAGTTTTAAGGGTAATAGTGAACCAAAAAGGTAGACTGAGGGTATTTTTAACCCAATAGTGGATGAGAGGTATTTTTAAACCTTTTCGAATAGTTCAGGGTATTTTTGGCCCTTTTCCGTACTTTAAATAAGGGGAAAAGGGTCAAAAATACCTCTCAACTTTGATTTATTGTTTGACTTTACTCTCGCCGTTAAAATGAAGTTAAATTTACCCTCGCCGTTACTATACTTGTCACTTGTACCCCTCAAATCAACTAAAATTACCCAATTTTAATTAAAATGATCCGATTTCTTTTTTAATCCGAACCCGACCCACGAATTCATACCAAATTAAAACCCTAAACCCATTTCTCTAATCTTCCTCTCCTTCCTTAGTTGAAACACCTTATTATCAGTTAAAACCCATACTTAGAGGGAAAAAAGCTCAACTACAATATCATGCTCCTTCTCCTCACAAGGTAAGTCATTTTCTATTAAGTTAATTTCATTTTATTATGCTAATGGATATTTAACAATGAAAGTTGCTAGCATATCACATTAGCGGGTAATTGAAAATAAATAATTTGTAATTTCGATCGGTAATTTTAGAGAAACTTTTGTGTTTTTTTCATTTCAGAAATAGAGTTGATTGATCAACGATGAAGATGGAGGTGGGAAAATCGATGATGGTGTAGCCGGTGACTGAGACGCCACAGCTGAGGCTGTGGAACTCTATGGGAAAATCAACGATGGTGTAGCCGGTGACGGAGACGCCGCAACTGAAGTTGTGGAACTCTAATGTGGATTTGGTGGTGACTAATTTCCACACACCAGTGTTTGTTTCTATAGGCCAACAGGATCCCCAATTTTTTTTGACCGAAAGGTGCTTAAGGAGGTATTAAGCAAAGCCCTACTGCCGTTTTATCAGATGGGTGGGAGGCTGTGCAGGGACGAAGATGGCCATATTGAGATTGATGATAAGGGTCAAGGTGTGATGTTTTGCAGAAGTTGAGTCTGATGGTGTGGTGGATGATTTTGGTGATTTTGCGCCGACGTTGGAGCTTCGAGGCTTATTCCGGCAGTTGATTACTCAGAAGGAATGGAATTTTATGCTCTCTTAGTGTAATGGGTAAAGGAGAATGGGTTTTAGGTTAGAGGGGTCGGGGCATTGGGTTTAAAATGAGGAATGGGTCTTTTTTTTAAATTCGGATTAATTTGGGTCAATTTTGGAGATTTCATCTAGAGGGATAATTTTGGTGAAATTAGTAACGGAAGGAGCAAATTTAACTTTATTTTAACGGCAAAAATAAAGTCAAACAATAAACCAAAGTTGAGAGGATATTTTTGACCCTTTTCCCTTAAATAAGTTATCCCTTCCCCTTCCCCCTTCCCTAAGGAAAAGGGGAAATATGTTAGAAATCCTGGGTATTCTGTTTCATTTTTGAGTCGTCAAATGTGACACTATCTTTTTCATATAAATGGCTTGGTGTGTTTTTCAGATCTACATCAAATGCTAGCCTAGGGACACAGTTGCTTCTTCCTGCTCCTCCTTCAGCTAGCATTCCACCAACAACAACAAAAATTGATCTTCTGAGTGGAGATGACTTCAGCTCACCTACAACTGAGAGTGTCCTGGCCCTTGTTCCTGTTGGTGGAGAACCTCAGCCTGCAAATCCTGTTTCACAGCAGAATGCCCTTGCTCTTGTTGACATGTTTTCATCACCCAGCAACTCACAATCTCCATATTCAGCAGGGCAGACACATGCTTTGTCCCCTCAATTTCGACAACAGAGTTTCACTTCTATCCAGTCAGCTTTGTACCCTAGGGCTGGCAAGGGGACGGGGACGGGGACTGGGGGACAAGACGGGACGGGGACCAATTGGGCGGGATTTTGGGGGGATCGGGATTGGGGGGACCGGGATTTGGGGGATAAAAATTCGTCTCATCCCGTCCCACTATATATACGGGATGGGACGGGACGTGGGATTTTTTATTTTTTTTACATGTTTATTTATTTGTAATTTTGTATTGAAATTATATGTTATTGAATAGCATTTTTAGTTTATTTAGTTTTCAATAACATTTTTAGCTAATAAAAAATGTTTAAGTTTTCAAATTTCAAATTTCAAATTTCAAATTTGAGAAGTTCAAATTTGTATTTTAAATATTTTAAAAGAATTTAACTTGAAATAGTGAATTAGTGATGTAGTCTTTTGTTTTGATTTAATACAAAAAACAATAAAATATTAGAAGTTACAATTTACAAATATTAGTGGAATTAGTATTTTAAAATTAAAATTAAAATGCAAGACAATAGTTATATAAAAAAAGACTTGAATAAAGCCTTCAAATTTATTCAATAAAATCTAATTGCAACTTAGAACTTAGAAGTTACAATTTACAAATATTAGTGGAGTAACTAATCTATGTAGCCA
>JAJONZ010027256.1:0-10663 GCA_029582445.1 Solanum paucissectum
TCCCTGCAGGTACTCCAAATGCACATTTGGCTGGGTTCAACTTCAAATCATACCTACGTAACCTGCTAAAGAACTTTTCCAAGTGTGTCAGGTGATCCGAACTCTCGCGGGATTTTATGATGACATCGTCCACATACACCTCAATTTCTTTGTGGATCATATCATGGAAAATGGTGGTCATAGCTCTCATATAAGTGGCTCCGGCATTCTTGAGGCCAAACGACATCACTCGATAATGGTAGACTCCCTAAGGTGTGATAAATGTTGTTTTTTCGGCATCTTCTTCATCCATTAGAATCTGGTGGTATCCCGCAAAGCAATCTACAAAACATTGCAGCTCGTGCTTAGCACAATTATCGATGAGTATGTGGATATTCGGCAAGGGGAAATTATCTTTTGGACTCGCTTTGTTGAGATCCAGATAATCCACGCATATCCTGATTTTTCCATCTTTCTTCGCCACTGAAACAATGTTAGCCAGCCAAGTGGGATACTTGGTCACTTCAACGACTTTTGATTCAATCTGCTTCATGACTTCTTCTTTTATCCTCAAACTCAAATCTGGCTTGAATTTTCTAGTTTTCTCCTTAACTGGACAGTACTCTGAATTGATAGGCAGCTTATGGGAAACAATATCGGTGCTCAACGCCGGCATATCATCATAAGACCATGCGAACACATCGATGTACTGTTGACACCCAATTTTGACCCTCCCCGATAAGAATTAATTTTCAAGTTTCTTTAATTTCAAACGATTTGAAATAATTGATTTTATAAAAAAATTCAAAATATGTTTTATATTGTTACGTATGTAACTAATATATTTCACAAATCTTGAAAACTATCTTGAAAATATTTCATTTTATTTTTTACGTTAAATACTTCACTAATTTAATTTAGTTCGAACTATAGGTATGGTTTTGAATTAATTAGTTTGATTAAGTTAATTATTTTATTTTGTTAAGTTTAAGAAGCTTGTTAATTAATCTTGTTTAAATTCATCTCATTTAGATTTTAGCCAATTTTGCAAGTTAAACTCAATTTGGTCGATAAGTTGGCTAATTTTTGTAATTCATTTGTCCAAATCTCAATGCCAAATCTAGCCTTTTATTAAACCCTTCTAGAAGACCAATTTTGGGCCTACCTGGAAATTTTCCAGCAGCCCAAATCAACTCTCAGCCCACTCCCTTTAACCCTTTACCCGACCCAGCCCATTCTCTCATAACCCAATACCCAACCCACCTATAATTCCCAATTCCCAGCAATCCAAACATATACGTACAGCACTCCCAAATACAACAGCAATACAACGAACAAATTTCCATTGACCCGACCCCACCTTATCTTCTTCTTCATTGTGAAACCCAGTAGCGAAAAATTCCAATAAAATCCAGCAGCCCTCAAAACGTGACTCAAGTCCAGCAAGCCCTATACGCGCCTCGTCTCCTTCACGCGAGGTCGAGTTCACGCAACCGTCAACTCCCACAGCTTTCTCTGCAACAACTGCCCCTTGATCTTTTCATCCGGATTTTAGGGGATTTCGTTTGAAATCTTGTACAAAGAACAGTTCTTCCCATCCTTGAAAAAAAAAATTGAATTTAGGGGATCCGATTGGAATTCCTATTCTACCCTTACCCGTAAGAATTGAACCCCATTTTTTTCCCCATCTATTTAAACCTCTTTTATTTCACTGGAGAAAGGGGGGTCGGAGAACAACAAAAAAAAAAAAAAATTCTTGAACAATTAATTTTATGCTTGAGAAATCTTGAATGTATTTTTAGTTCTAGGTTCTAAAAGGGTCTTCGTCTAAAATTGGTTGGGATATTCTGATGTTATTGCTCGAGTTTTGAAGTAGTGGTGAAGTCGCTTTGAACTTGTAGCCGTCTCAGTCTCGCTGTCCCCGAAAAGGTAACTTCTTCTTTCTCCTATCTCACATTGTTTGATTTTACATTCAATGAATTAGATGTATACTTGTTCTGTTCAAGTTTGGGTTAATCTGGTCATATGTGAAATAGGAAGAAGTGGTAATAAACATGTTTTCGTTGAATTTTCAGTCGCTGATGCATTTTCTTATATGTATTATTGATGACTTTGCTATATTACTGCTATGTATAATTATTCATTGTCTTTTGTGTCTTACGTATGCTATTCTATATTCATGAAGGTTTCCATTCATCTTATATGTCTAGATCTATTCGAAAAAGAGTCCTAACTTACATTTTGGTTCAGATCTTCTAGACATGTTGTTTCTTTTAAAGTCATGTTTCCTATTCAAATTTATATATTTCATGTCATAGTCTCTGCATAATTTCCTTCCTCAGTCACTCATTATTATTGGATTTTCAATGTGGTAAGCTCTTTGGTGCATTTTCATCACTGTTACTTTGGGGATAATGGGTCATTGAAGTCTCACGCTACTGTTATTACTATAACATATTTGGTACCATATGTTTAGAATTATCAATTGATAGATCATTGCTCTTAATTTCTTTAACTATCATTTATTCTTATTCTTATATATTGGTTGAGCTGGACTAATTTTATATTTTTTATATGAGTTGTGCCTTCAAGATGTGTGTCTTTGTTGTGAATATGTATTTGAGATAAAATGTCTCTTCGGAATCCCTTAATACTGTTTTTTGAAACATCATATCAATTTGAATATTTAAATGATCTTAGTCTTGTATTTCAACTTGTTAGGTAGTAGGTGGATTATGTATTCTCATGGGTACATGTAGTTGTGTATAAGTTTCTTTTTATTTTTAACAAGTTTTGCTAAGTCTACGATTCTGATTAAGTTATGATTGTATCCTTGATTTATTTTGCCTCTTTTCTAATCCTTATTTTTATTTTTATGTTGCATGTGACAACAATCCGAGTTCACTTGTGACTCATTCCTTGCATTTTTTTTTGAGTTGAGTTCATTCGAGTTAGCCCCGTCAATGCCCGAAGATTCGGGAGGTCGTTACGGGTCCCGGAGACCCAACGTAGTGCTGAAAATTAGTTCATAAATGTTCAAAAGCCCAATAAACAGGATGTATACATATTATATACAGCAGTATACATCGTTATACAACAATAAACAGCTCAAAAACGTGAAAATACGAGGCTGAGATGACATACAGGTGTTCGGAAGTGAAAAATACATGAAAAGAGCTAATATATACGCTCATATGCATCCAGTGTATACGCAAAACGGGAATGAGATTGAAGCTTTAAAATATAGCGAAATTGGCCCAAGAAAGGGCCCAATTTCATTATCTCGTGTGCTCTTCTAATTATTTGATTATGTGTTGACTAATCTTATTTAACTCTAACTTTAATTAACTTAGTTGAGATCCCCAAAAGACAAACTATTTCTTTGTGTTGTTTTCTTTCTAACAAATCTCATTTGATCAACCCCTGTATTTTCACTTATAATCTCTAGTCAACTTTTTTTTTTATTTTTTTTTTTTATTTTTTTTTTATTTTTTTTTTTATTAGTTTAAAATAGTTTTCCATACACCAAAAAATGACTCAAATAAAAATCAACTAATTTAGTTTCATTAAAATTCTAATTACTTGTCTCTAATTCAAATATTTCAATTAAGGTCTCATTTTTCTCAAAAAATAAAAATTGCTCTTTGTTTAACTACTTTTTCAAGGTTAATCTAATAATGTAAAATATTATTATAAATAGTTACTTAGTCATTTTCTCAGAAAGGTTAGTCGAAACTTTATTTCTTCAATTAATTAAAAATGGTTTTCATGCTTAAATTTACCAATTGAGTTTAAATCAATTTTTTCAAAAAAATGAGTTAAGTAATTTCTAATTAATCTAATTTTATTAAAATTCTAATCACTTGTATTTTGAGTCAAAATGTATCCTTTTAGATCCCTTTCTCTAAAAAATAAAAAGAAATAAAATGTGTTATTTATTTAACTATTTTTAAAAAAAAGTTAATCAAATATTATAAATTATTGTTTTTATGTTAAATCATTATTTTATTTTATTTTCTAAAAATAGTCAAATATATTTTAGTCAAATCGCAGGTCAACCGCATGTTAGCGGACACTTCGAATGCTTAAACCCTTCTCGAAGTGTAAACTGAACCCCGAACCCTTTTTGGTATTTTCAAATGATTTTTTCTGTTTAAATCTTTGAAAATTATAAGTTTTCTTAATTTCTTTAAAAAATTAAGTGGCGACTCTTTTTTAAGTATTTTTCTTAAAATGTTTTATACTTAGAACATTTCAAAAAAGTGATTTTTCTAACGATAGTAAAATTACGGCGCGACATGTACTGTCTGAGTAGTTTGACCAATTCTTCTTTTTCCGTCGCTTCCAAATGGACACTGACTCGGGTTTCTCTGTCCGACTCGTCATCTCCCAAGTTCACTATCTCCGTCTCGTCCAGGTTGGGCTTTTTATCATCTTCAAGTTGTCTCAAGTCCTCGGTAAGGTATTCAGGCGTCATAGTTTCCTCATCATATTCTTCATATTCATCTTCATCGACCTTACTTGGTTCGCCGTGTTCGTGACATGTCATGACATTGACAGGTTTAGATTCATTTTTACTGAAAAGAACAACAAATCAACCATGTTAGAGATTAAATGTATTTATTGAAGAATAATTCGTAGTGACATGATAATCAATTCAAAATAAGTGAGGCTTTCATTGGAATTTCGAAAAGGCGTACAAACTTTGGTCATGACTCATCAGTCATTTCATTTTTAAACATTACGATGAAAAATAAAGTGACATAAATGGTGGTTTCGGGCCTCGTCCGAACAACATCGATTTTCAAAAAATAAAACTTCAAATCTTGTCTTTGTCTACCAAGCCATTCGATGGATCATAAGTGGAATGGCCATCCAATTTTGTAGCATCTCTCCAGGTCCGGCATCTTGGATGGTGGGTGTTGCGGTGCATTCTGTCGATATCACGGCACAATCTTCTTCATCAAACAATCTTCCCATCCCTTCCACTAGACCATCAATCTCAGGCTCTAAAGCTTTAGCAACAAATGACTGGTACAATACTGGAATAGGCTTCGGTGTATCACAGTCATGTTTCTTCCTTGTTTTTGCTTCAAATAATTCTTCCTCTGTTGGGGTATAACCGACACCGAAGCGGAAATTTCGAAGTGGTATAAGAAGAGGTTCGGATATGCCATCTAAATTCTTGCCTAACCCACTCCCAGGTTCAAAACCACTTCTCAGCATAGTTGTGGCTAGCATTTTATACACTGGCGGCATTAGTACTTGTGGTGTCGCATCTTCAAAAGTAGCATTCATTATCTCCACCATGTGAAAGTCAGTACCTTGAGAATACTCTTCAATAACTGGAATGGAGAAACCAGGGTACCTACGATCACTACCTTCACCATGAATGACAATTTCATGGTCCTCCCAGATGAACTTCAAAAGTTGATGCAATGTGGATGGAACTGCTCTGACCGCATGGATCCATGGTCTTCCTAGCAATAAGTTGTAGCTGGTAGATATACCCATCACTTGGAATTCAGTGACAAATTCTGCAGGCCCCATTTGGATACATAAGTCTACTTCCCCCATGGTCTCTCTTTGCGAACCATCAAACGCCCTTACATTCATGCGTCTTTGACGGATTTTCCCTACATCATAATTTAGTCGAGTAAGGGTTGATAATGGGCAGATATTGAGTCCTGAGCCATTATCAATCAATACTCGAGCTACAAACTTGTCCCTGCATTTGACGGTGATATACAAGGCATGGTTGTGCGTCACTCCTTCGATTGGTAACTCCTTTTCTCGAAAAGAGATTTGGTGACTCCCAATGACATGACTAACCATAGTGGCCAGAGTCTCACCACTTGTTCCCGTCGGCACGTACGCTTCATCAAGTACCTTCAACAGTGCTTTTCGATGGTATTCAGAACTCATTAATAAAGCCCAAACAGAAATTTGAGCTGGAGTTTTCTCCAAATGCTTGACAATGGAATACTCTTTAGGCTGCATTCTTCGTCAAAACTCTTCAGCCTCACCCTCTGTGATCGGCCTTTTTTGGTTCTCCTTTCTTCGTATATCCTGGGTTAGTTCTTCTGGAATGTAGCACCTTTCAGAACGTGTCATCCCTTGCGCGGTAGCCGCCTGCACGACAAACTTTTCTTTGGGCTGGTCATTGCTTCTTTCTTTTGCCAAAGCGAATCCCTGATGAGGTGCAGTTATTACAACAAACTCTGGACGGGCCTTTATGGTCAATGAGGCCATTGTTGGTATAAGTGAGTTGACATTTGCTTCACTGATAGTCCCATTAGCAAGCCAATCTTCGTCTCTTTCAATCATGTTGATGGTAGCTCCTCCATGATTCGGCAATGGGTTAAGGTTCACATTGAGGGCAGGGGCTTGGAGAGTAATGACTCTGTTATCGATCAAGTCTTGAATCTTATGTTTCAGATTGATACATCCTTTTGTATCATGGCCTGCCCCTCCAGAATGGTAAGCACATCGTTGATCCGCTCGAAAGAACTTTGTTGTGGGATTAATTGTCCTTGCGTCTACTGGTTGAATCAATCCTGCCGCTCTTAGACGCTCAAAGAGTTGGGTACGTGTTTCTGCCAAAGGAGTGAAAACTCTGGGAGGCTTTCTTTCGAGGTTAGGGCGGGGTAGATTGTTGGCATTTGGGGTGTTTTGTCCGGGATTTTGGTAGACTGATGCATTGGCTTGGTGATTTGGTAGTGTATTTTGGTAGGTTGGTGGTTGTTTTTGGTAGATAGGCGGTGGTGCTTGGTAATTTTGTTGTGCATAGTAGATTGGGATTGGAGCTTGTGGAGATCGTGGGTAAATATTTGAGGTGTGAAATCTATTGGAGTTTCCAATGGCAGAATCAGACCCAAAATACCTTTGCGACCTTGGTCTCGGGCTAAAAGATACAGCAGACACATCCTCTTTCTTTTTCCTAGTGAATCCTGTGGCCATGGATGGTAAGGATCTGTTGGCTGCCTGCAAAGCAGTGAGACTTGTAACTTTTTCAGACTTAAGGCCATCCTCTATGGCTTCTCTCATTCTGATCAGCTCCTAAAACTTCTGTCCCATCATGGGCAACATTCTTTCATAATACTCGGGCTCCTGAGCTCGAATAAAAGCAGAGGTTATTTCGCTTTCAGTCATCACAGGTTGTACCTTTGAAGCTTCTTTCCTCCAGCGGCACGCATATTCACGATAGTCCTCCGTGGTCTTTTGCTTGATTTTTTCCAAATAATATCTGTCAGGGACAGCTTCGACATTAAACTGGAATCTTTCCAAAAAATCTTTGGCCAGAGCTCCCCATGTAGACCACTGACGGATCTCTTGAGATGTGCACCATTCTAACGCCTCCCCACTGAGGTTTCGACTAAACAACCTCATAATTAATGCATCATTTTTTCCAATACCCACGAGTTTGTCACAATAAGCTCGTAGGTGAGCCATGGGATTGCCAATACCATTGAAGGTTTCAAATTTTGGAATTTTGTAACCTTCGGGTATTTCCAAGTCAGGGTGCATGCAAAGGTCCTCATACTCAAGTCCTGTTATCTTCCTCGAAGATTGGACACTTTTTACTGCCTCGGAGATGGCATCCTTCATAACATTCATTTCTTGTTCACGTTTTTCTTCTCTCAACCTCCACTCCTTCTCCATTTCTTCATAGTGATCCAGCTCCGGTTGAACAGGAAAGCTAGGACATGGCTCAGGGATTGTATAGGCTGGTGGAGTTTGGAGTGGTGCTTGTCTCCACTCTGAGTCCTCTCTCGTCCAAGCAGCTGAAGAAAAGCAAGAGTGAAACTACGAGCTAAAAGTAGGGGTTTAGATTATATTAAAATATTGCATAGTTTGATAACAATTGTAAGGGTATAACGTGCTAGTTGAAGAATTTGAGAACAAGTGTTAGTGGAGAAATTGAATTATATTGAAAAGGAAGAGAAGTGATTGGTGAGTAAATTGGAAAAATTGTTGTATGTATGCTACGTTCTGGAATCTGGGCAAACTGTGGATGACTCTCATGTCAATCATGGGGCAATGATTGCCCTATCACTAGCCAATGATTTTAGCCTCAAAAGGGAGTGGAATAATAGCTACACTGAACATTAGAAATAGTTAGTCGGCCTCTAATTTTCAGAATTTGATAATTATTTAGTTATCACATTATGATTTAAGTTTAACTTTTTGAGATAGATAATTAAATATTAGGTATATTATATTAATTTAATACTATTAAAGTTATGCTAATTGGAGGAATTGAGATTTACCCTTAGGCTTGAACTTTAGAGAAATTGATTATAGAATTGAGTGGATTTTTGGGTCTAGGCTAGACATATAGTAATATGGGCGTCTATTGACTCGTTAACTTGCAAATTATGCCTACTTGATATATTGGAAACGTTCGGAGGCATGGAGGAAATGAAAAACATTGGAAAAGTAGCCTGCTTGACTTCGGTTCTTCGGTGAAGGTAGGTTATGGTTTTATTCTATTTGATAGATAGACTCTTAATAGTGATTGATATGCATTGAGTGATATTGTGAAGTTCTCTATGTACTTGATTGTGTAGTTGTGTGGCTTGGTTGTGTGGCTTGGTTGTGTGGTTTGTGATTGGTCTGTAATCCTAAGACCGTGAAATTTATAATCTAAAACCCTCTCTATCGAAGTGATGTCTTGAATAAAGAAGGCTTGATGAAATATTGTTAGTGAATTGAAAAGTGGTAATAATAAATGATAAATTAATGATATTATTGGATCGGAGTGTCACGTTCCGACACGGTATAATTGAATCGGAGTGTCACGGTATAACTGGATCGAAGTATCACGTTCCAACACGGTATAATTGGATCGGAGTGTCACGTTCCGACACGATATAACTGCATCGAAATGTCACGTTCCGACACGATATAATTAGATCGGAGTGATTTGGCTCTATATATATATTCAATTATTGCGATCACAAGGCTGGTGATTTAGCTCTATATATATTCAATTATTGCTATCACATGGGTGGTGATTTATATATATATATATATATATATATAGATATTAGATGTCCCAGTCAGTACAGACGTAATATATGTTAATTTTTAATCTCAATTTATGTGATACTTATGAAATTTGGAGAGTCAACTAATTTTTTGATATGTTGTTTCAAAAATATTTTAAGTTGTTAATTTGTTACGATTTGTAAATTTTTTTTACGTCATTTTCGAATAATGTATGTTACTCCTTTTGTTCCAACTTATATTACACATACGGAATTAGGAGAGTCCACCAAATTTCTTATATGTTCTTTTAAGTTTTTTTCGTTGTTAATTATAGTATGATTTACGTAACTTTCGATAATATATATTGTTCCATCTATTTAAATTCATGTGTCACCGATAGAATTTTAAGAGTTAACTAAATTTTTTCTATTTTTAAAAAAAAATATTTTAAGTTGTTAATTAATGTGATTTATAATACTTTAACGTCATTTTAGTTATAATAGAATAATTTAAATTGTTAATTATTGTGATTTATAGAATTTTTAAACATATCTCGTATGTTTAAGATTAGTGTTTTGTAGCCTCTTATTAGATACTATAAATATTTTAAGTTGTTAATTATTGTAATTTATAGCATATGTTACGTAATTTTCAAATTTACAATAAAATATTTTAAGTTGTTAATTATAATTATTTATAGTATCTTCAACGTAATCTTTGAATATACAATTAATTAAAAAAGAAAGTAAGACTCTTATTAGACAGTATAAATGATTTTTTATGTCAAATGATAAGAATGTACAACCGTAAAGAAGGTGGGTATAATAATAAAAAAAACACCCATATTGCCCCTGGCTAGGGAAGCACACATGTTGACGAACAAATGCTTCCCTAGCCTCTTATATATAGTAGTAATATATATGAGTAAATCTTCAACCTACAAACTAATTAAACGAAACACTCCTCTATACACTTTAAAACATGTCAAACTCTCAAACTTCTCCCCAAATTCCTCCCAAGTATTTACAAGAGGATGAACTTAGTGATGAGTGTAAGAAATTGCTCTTAACTCTACCAAAAGAAAGAGGATGGCTTGCATCACATATCTACAATTACCAAGGTTTTTGGGCATTGCCAAGAATCATTCAAGATGTGATTGTTTGTCAACAACAATTTCAAGCTCAAGATAGCGATATCATCCTTGTTACAACTCCTAAATCAGGAACCACTTGGCTAAAAGCACTTTTATTTGGTTTAGTGAATCGAGTAAAACATCCTATTTTTGAACAAAATCACCCTTTACATATTAAGAACCCTCATGATCTTGTTCCATTCTTGGAACTTACACTCTATGTTGATGGACAAGTCCCTGATTTCTCATCCTTCACCACACCTAGACTCTTGTCAACTCATTTGCCCTTTGCTTCATTACCAAAATCTGTCCAAGATTCAAAAACCAAACTTGTTTACTTATGTAGGAATCCTAAGGACACTTTCATTTCTCTGTGGCATTTTATGAACAACTTAAGACTTCATCACAAAGATACCAATTCCATTGAAGAAATGTTTGGTCTTTTTTGTAAGGGGATAAGCGCTTATGGTCCATTTTGGGATCACGTGTTAGATTATTGGAAACAAAGCATAGAAAATCCTAACAAAGTACTTTTCTTGATGTATGAAGAAATTAAAGAAC
>JAJONZ010027257.1:0-12925 GCA_029582445.1 Solanum paucissectum
TATTCATAAAACATAGATTCACAAGATTCTTCCCAAGAAAAATCCCTACATGCACCAATAAAGTTAGTCAAATCTTCAACTCCATTTTGATCATAGTAACAATCCTTGAACCAAATATTCATATCATCATCACTAGTAGTTGAACAATCCATGTCTGAATCAATCCAATAATATTCAAGTTCACCAAGATCATCATAAGACAAATTAGTTGAATTCTCTTCTTTCATTTGCTCTAACAAAATTGAATCATTTGTATTAACACTAGGAGCAATATTCTCTACTTCTAAAGATTCAATCACACTTCTTAATAACTCTTCATCACTTGCCTCAAATTCTGGTTCTTCAAGAAATGACGTGAAAACATCATTCTCAATATTGCTTAGTGCAAGATTGTCATTAGTGCAATATGTGGCCAAAGACATGTTGAATATGAGATAAAAGAAAAATTAAAAAATTGGAAGATTTTTGGAGAAGATTAGCTTTAATTGATCTATTTTAGAGAGGAAAAGAGAATGCAAATGACAATGTATTTTCTCAAGAAAAATAATGGCCTATATATAGGCATATCAAAGTCTACAACTTGATCCTACCACATGGGGTGCATCTTGATAACATAAAATTGGCTCATTAAAATATAATTTGTACAATCCTTATTAAGTTTGAGAAAGTTAATGGTTCGCTCATTTATTAATTCAACTATTTCAATCTGTCTAATTTAACATATCTAAAAATTAAATTGTTATGTAGTTCAATTTAACTCGCTAAAAAGAATCGATGATACAATTGATCATATGTTATTACAATTCAAATAACGTTCAGACAAATTAATGACCTACTCAATTATTTACTCAATTCATTTTAACCTGTTCAACTTGTTCATTTGACATTCTAGGTACATCCATTATTGATGATTCAACAGATCATGTGCGTCTAAAATTATTATAATTGACAGATGGAGTAGTACATTATCATATAACTAAATTAGTATAGTCAAATAATTGGAGTTGTGACATTTAATAGTTGTCCGATAGTACTGAAAAACATAATTGTCTTAATTTTAATAGACATGATTTTTATTGCAGTTGGAGAGTTGTCATTCAAGAATCAAGAAGGGACCTTCAAAATAATTCAAATTATGATATGATGGATCATAAGCACATGTACACATTATATGAATTGTTTTTCAACTTATAGAGACATAGTAGTTAACTTGGAACAAATTGTCTTGTTTTACTGCAAAACATTAATAATACTTTTTTTACATGGCAAATAATTGATAATTACATAAAACAGATAGACAACATAATTCAGTCTTTAAAGTTAGGTGCAACTTCTATTTTTCCAACTTAAACCATTCGTACTCTCATAACTCAAAGTTGGATAACTTTCAAACAGTTAAAAAAAAAATCTTTCGACAATTACTAGCACCTGAGATTCTCATATTTTTTCAATGTTTTCTATAACTCCGTTTCCTTAGGTTATTTTTATCTTGTAACCTAATTGGCATAAGATAAATGAAGAACATTTGGGAGAGCTTTAATATTGTTTGCAGGGTAGCTCAAGGGTAAAGCTAGTAAAGCGTGTGTTTCAGGCCTCCAAAATTTTGAGGCCCATAAAAAATTTAATCTTGAATTTTATGATTTTAATTTTAGTTGAAATAATAAATATTATTAGAAAACAAAAAAAAAAACAAAGAAGAACTATTTATTTTTTATCAAGAATATTTTAGAAATTTAAATTAACCAATTTAAATCTTCATATTAATAAATAAAGTTTTTACATCAACATCTAATGTGATTTATTGCAAACAAATGGCTAACCTTTTATTAACTAGAACTAATTCTTACCTTATAAACAATAATATTATTATGTGAATTTATATGCTTAATGTTTTTTAAGAATATGCACTAAAAATAAATAGTATACAAGAACCAAAAAAGGGAATTAAAAAATAATAATATTTTTGTGCACGCTTTTATATATTTAAAACATCTTATTATGATTGACTTTAGGCTACTAATTTTATTGAGACGCTCTTGATTGATTGTTAATATTATTGAATTTAGGCAAATCAAGATGTTGGATGTGTAAATGAAGTCTCACAATGAAAGTAGAAAATAAAGAATAAAACTTATAAGTTATTGAATACTCTTAATGACGTGAGATCTTTGAAAAAAATTGTAAACAAAGAGACTAATATCACCGTTTGATTTAAAGACGAGACAACATTCTTCCTCTCCTTGAGTATCTTATCCGATCCTTCCTCTCCTTGAGTATATTATCCGATCCTTCCACCTTGTTTAGGATGCGGGCAAGCATATCTTCGGTCCAAAAGTTTTTGGGGTCAGCCTTTGGTTCCTTCGACGTTCATGAGGGGTACATAACGATCTTTATTTGTAACACCCCATAAATTTTTTCAAACTGAGACTCAAACCATCCTTCATTGTAAATAGTATTTTTACCGAGGAATTAAAATTTCTTTAGTGTTAAGATCACTAGATGTAGCACCTTGACTTCCAAGAAGAACTAAAGAGAGTTCATTCAAGTCATTCCTAAGTTACGTTAAGTTTTGGGTCAACTTCAAACGACCATAACTCTCAATACAAGATTAGTTAGGTGGGCTACAAGATATCCAATGAAAGGTCTTTGAATTATCTTTCCAACGCCACTGAGTTTGCTAAGTTTCAAGTTCAGATGAGTGAGATATCCCCTTTTGAAGTCAGTCTGTCCAAATAAGTAAAGTTACCCAAAAATAGTAAGGGCTATTTTGGTCTTTTCCTTACCCAATAAGATTTAATTCATTTTTAGTAATATTTTAGGGGTCTAATCTGATTAGGTTCAGTTTTATAATCCTAATATACGCCTAGGGTTTTAGTTGAGAGTTCAAGAAGAGAAAAGATGAGAGGATCAAAGCGTTCGTCGAGGGTCTTGCATTCTCTTGCGGATTTTCGCCATGGGTTTGATCCCTAAGAGGTATGTAAGCTTTCATAGTGTTGGGTTTGTTCACCCACACGCCAATCATGTTAATTTCAGCGGTAAATTCGTTCTAGAATGATGAAGGTTTAATGTTTTTGAATTGTGTTCTTGAAATTGGCTTTCGTTCTTGAGTTAAGATGAGATTGATGAGTTCTTGAGGAAATCGAGTCGATTTTAGAGTTGTGTTTGATTAGATTCTTGAGTAACTATATTGGGTATATGAATTTAAAGAGAAATTGAGAAAAAAATTGAATTTAGGCGAATTGGGGTTAGAAAATGAGGAAGAAAAAGTCGGACAAGGAACATGTACCAGGTCCGCGTTGCGTACCTATTCCTTCAGTGTGAAAATTTTCTCTCCACGTCGCGGAGAGGACACGGACTCCATTGTTTCAAAAATTATTTCGACCAAATATTTTAATTCATCTTTGCATTGCGGACTTGTTTCTAGACAATGA
Organism: Solanum paucissectum; assembly: GCA_029582445.1. Classification (NCBI taxonomy): domain Eukaryota; kingdom Viridiplantae; phylum Streptophyta; class Magnoliopsida; order Solanales; family Solanaceae; genus Solanum; species Solanum paucissectum. The sequence continues at coordinate 3,432 of JAJONZ010027257.1, forward strand.
TTTCTTGATCGTTTCTCATGTTTAACTATCTAAAAACACTCCTAAATTAAACATCACGAGATCTTTCCTATCACAAATCACAACCTTGAATTCATAAAACAAATTCAAGGTAGAGTTGAGAGTCAAGTCTTGAGAGTTCTTTCGAACATTTTTAAGAAAGTCACTTTGAGTCCTTTTGAGGAGTCTTCTACCATTTCTAATAACTTGTTTCAAGACTCGAGTACGTGAGTATGAAAGTGAGAAGAATGTATTCATGAGTCTACTTTGTCGTCGCGAGATCCTTCATATCATGAACCATAACTCTTGAATTCATAATTCACATTCAAGAGAGAGTTAAGAGTAGAGTTCAAGAGAGTCTTTGAGTTCAGTTGTGAATCCTTTGAGATCAACTATTGATTTGAGCTAATCTTTGAAGAAGTAAGTATGAGAATGAAAAGAGTCTTATACATGAGTTCCATATTGTTATGTAGACCCTCGAGTCGAGTTGTTTCATGCTCATAATTCCGCATGAACCCTATGAGTTGAACATTCTTGAGATAAGTAGTATCCTGAAGTCTATGAGTTGAGTTGTTCATGCCCATAATTCTGCATGAACCCTCTGAGTTGAGCATTCTTGAAATATGTAGTATCATTGAAATTCTTGAGTTGAGTTGTTGAGTTTCGAGTATTGAGTTTTATGTATGGTTATTGAAAATCTTGAATTGAGTCGTTCACGTCCATTATTCGGCATGAACCTTATTTTAAAAAGTCTTTTTACAAATTGTTTTAAAACTTAAGCACTGAATTGAGAAAGAGTAAAGTTGAGTTCATTTTCTTTAAAATGATATATGAGAACTAAGTATTCCCAAGAGTAAATGTTTTTACATTTAAGATGAGAGGAAACTGAGATTTCCAAAAGAGTTTGAGTAGTTTGAGTACTATCTCTTTAAAAAAAAGATGAGTTTTTAGAAAGAGTTTCTAAAAACATGATTAGTATGACAATTGAGTATGTCATCAATGTTTAAGCAGTATGGTATCTAGATATACCATCAATGTTTATGCAATATGACTTCCCGAGTCATCAATGATCATATTAAAATATGATTTTGATATGTTTTTAGAAAGAGTTTTCAACAACAATTACCTCTTTTAAGAGGGTAGTTTGAGCAATTATCTCAAACCAGAGAAAGAGTTATGTTTTTAAACATATGAGCTGAGTATATTTAAGGAGTAGTATTGAGCACCGATATGGGGACACAAGTTCATAATAACTCAAGTCTTCATAAACCATGTAGCCATCATGGGTAGAAAGGATCATACTTTTTAGATGATTCTTTAGTGCCTTTTAGCATGGACTAGTGGATCCACTTAGTTAAGGCGTTCTATATGATGGCAAAGTATAAGACAGTTATGGCAGCGTGGGCAAGACGATGTATCAGCACTTAGGCTCATAGTGGTGGTTGTCGGTTAGAGAAACTTCCACAAAGTTATATTGTATTTTTATATACACATTGAGTATTATTGTATTTTTCAATACATTGAGTTGCTATCTACAGTTTTACATCTTTCCAATATATATATATATATATATATTGCATCTTTTACTATTGCTATATCCTTGAATATCATGAGTTGAGTATCTTGAGTTGAGTATTTTGAGTTGAACTGTGCTTTATTGAGTCAAGTACCTTATTGTTGAGTTGAGCCCCATTTCACTGAGTTGAGAACCTTATTACTGAGTTGAGTATCTTATCCTTGAGTACTTCTGAGTTGAGTAAGTTTGAGTAGTTTTGAGTATCCTTGAGTATTCCTTGAGTTGAGTAAGTTTGAGAAGAGGTAAGTATGTTTCCCTTTTTATCAAGTTTCAAGCTTATGTTATGCTTTATAATTTCCCTTACATGCTCGTACATTTTATGTGCTGAGCCATTTGGCCTGCATCCTTTCATGATGCAGATTCAGGTATTCGGGATCATCAACAATAGCTTTGTTGATACCACATGGAGTTCGAGTTAGTTATGGTGAGCCTCCTTGCTTCCAGAGGATTTCATTTACTTTTCAGTTATATCAGTGTTAGGATATCGTGGGTCTTGTCCCAACTTCCATCTTTGTAATTTAGAGGCTTCATAGATAGATAGTAGAGTAGTTTGAGAAGTCTGTTTCATTTATCTTATTAAATGTATTAAAGACTTGAGTTGCCTATTATTGGCTAGTTGAATATTCTATTTATATTCAGCGTAAATCATTTGAGTTAAAACTTTGTATTTGAGTTTCATGAATTTTATTCAGCTTTAAGCTTAGTATGCTTGAGTTGGTCTTCCGCTTATAGTCAGCCAGGATGAGGGTTCGCTTGGGGACCAACAATGGTTCTCGAGTGCCGGCCACGTCCATGGTGTAGGCTCGGGTCGTGACATTATCACCATCTCTATCTCTCCAATTCGCATCTCAATCACGCCGATATCGGTCCCGATCTCTCCATGATTGGGCCCTGCAGTGGTAGAACCTGGTGAACCAGGCATACGTACTATGCTTGACTTTCTTCTCTTATGATATTGATAAGTCGAGCCTTCGCTATTGCCTATAATAATAGGTCAAAGATCGAGTCGTATGTTCATAGTTTCACTTCAATTCTGTCATTCTGTTTCTCTTAGACTATTAAGGGAAAGCAATGACACATGTAAACTCGGATAACCTTGTGGCATACCGTCGAATCTACAACACATCATATATATTAAGAGTATCATTGAGTTGGTTAATCCCAATAACTAATATCAGAATCAACAATTTGGCGAGAATGATATAGAAATAAGGGAGTGATCACATAAGGATCGGTTTAGTGTCTTTGCTCGTCCACGAACGTGTTTATTACCTTTTATCTATAGCTTTACTGACATATACACATAAAAAAATAATTGGCCGTAAATACTCAATTGATATGAAACTCTCCAAATTAGTCCATGAATAATGAATCGTCATGTTAAACTTATTTCAAGGAATGAAGAGACTAATAAGCAGGTGAACAAAAAATTCACATGTGAAGTAGAAAAAAAAGACTACTTATAAAGTTGGATACACTTAATGACGACCTTTGAAAAAATCTGTATGTTGAAAGTATACGACCTTTGAAAAATCTGTACGTTGGAAGTATTGTTAATGGTATGAGAGATTTGAAAAAAACAATACAAACTTGGTCCAAAGCGAACATATCACACCGTATTAACAATATATTTGTGTTTTTTTTAATATTACCCAACAAAAATAATTCTACTTTCTTATAGTAAGGAAAAAAATTTGAGAACTCAATTGTTGAAATTCAGATTCTTTTAGGACGGATTGAGAATACTTCCTTAATGAAAAGTGTGAATCTATAAAATAATATTAAACTAAATTTACATTTGAACTAGTTAATAATCCAAATCGGATTAGATCTTTTACACGAAAAAAAGGAAAAGAAAAATTCAACTAATTAGGTTCTCATTACTATTGGCTAATATTATCTACCATTGACAAGTCAGTTTGTAGCCATAGAGAATCATATACTTCCTCTTCAATTGGAATGCATGTTATAAAATTTTGAAATTGAATCATGTTGTTATTACTGGGACTAGTTGAAGATGACATTTCCATATCCATCCAACTAAAATCATCAACATCAACTAGTTCTTCTGAGCTATCTTCACCGTCATCATGGGCAGATCTAGTATACACGTTATCTTCACAATGGTAGAAATTCAAACTCGAATTATCAATAAAGTTTAAATTTTGAACGTTATCATCATCAATTATACAATCCCCTTTAATATTGGGATATTCAATCTCTGCTTCTAGAGATTGGATTAAAAAATTTAGTTTCTCATCATCGCAATATTCCATCTGAGGTTCATCAAGAAATGACATGAGAAACGTGCTATCAATTTCTACTAAGTTTTCTGATCCCAAATATGCCATATTTTGTAGTGAATTAATTTGAAGATGTTTAGAAGAAAAAAAAAACTAGGAATTGGAATGAAGGTGCATGACAACTTGAGAATAATGTGGATGTCAAGAAATCAAAGGTTTAAATAGATCAATTTTCTTGTCTGGCAGCAAATAATAATATTATATAACGATTATATTCAAGTAAAAACAACTATACATATTTTAATATGATCATATTGGACACTTTTGTCTCCTGTCAGTATAGTTTTATGGCAACATATAATATAATTGTGTTTGTAAAAATTATTGGCAATATAATGGCACCCATGCTTTAAAAAAATGATTTGAGTACCTTGAATCTTGGGATTTTATGTGGTTTCTTCCTATATTATGAGTGATACACGGTACATGTACATGAATATCAGATATGCTTATCTATAAAATTAATATAGTACTGATGCATTATTTTTCAAGTTAGTGTCACTGTCCCACTACTGAACCCCTATTGTTTCGGTATGCTGTGTGCGGTGACGGATTTAGGATTTAAAATATATATGTTTTAATAGTAATTTCAACTTAATACTCCCTCCGTTCACAATTATTTGGCAGGTATACTAAAAATAGATGTCCAAGATTAATTGTCAATTTAAACAATCAAGAAACAATTAATCACCTTTTTCCAATTCTACCCTTAATGATAGTGTAGTTCAATTGAAAAGTTATGTAGACTTTTGATATTCTTGGTATAGTAGGGTTATATTAGTCAAATTACACCTTCTATTAAATTTTCCTTGAGGGATGTCCATGACCTTACCCTGACAAACAATTGTGGACGGAGGGAGTATATAATAATAATTAGGTTTACATTCAAATATTTATAGCTACTTAGCGAATAATTTAACACATATATAAAATTTGAACAAAAGCTATTAAGTTCGTGTGAACTGACACGTCCGTCCCTATGGGAGGTTTCCAAGAAAGGATGGCATGGTAGCATACAATAATAAAGGGAACATGAATATAACTTATACAATAATAAAGTTTAGTTCTATATATTATTTAAAGGACATGATGGAGCAGATCAATATACATAGTACATTGAATCAAAATTCTGAACCTGTCGACTATATTGCTACTACACAATAATATATAATGTTTATAAAATAATTCTTTGACCAATTGTTTTTTTAATTTGAAGTACTTTGAATTCGATGTAGAACATGCACAAATCATACCTGCAGACATAAAGGCCTAAATAATGAAATAAAAAACAAAAGATAGTTATGGTGAAACATCATTGATCACGTGTACGTGGGTTCGCTTTGGCCATGAAATGCATGACATTTTTATTTGTTTGATATCTGTGTTGGAATCGAAGTTTCATTAATTTAAATTTACATAGCGTGATATATAGTTGATTAAAAAGGAAATATTTTTATTATATTTTTTTTCATTTTAGAGATCGAATCCAAGACATTTGGTTGGATGACAGACTTGAAAGTCTATCTTTAGGTTATGTGTATGTAGGGCTCGATACTTGGCTACACAAATGTTTTTAGACCTTATTTGTTTTTATTAAAATTAAGTATCTGAAACTGAATTTGTAGGTATACTTTAATGATTAAATTAAAATATTATCTTTAGATTTAATATTAAATGATTAAGACGGTTTGTGTTTCACATTTGAATGAGAATAATTTAGTTGTTTATAAGCATAATAATATATATACAATTAAAATAAACATAGTTAATATTTTTTTATGTTAGTGACGAGTAATGATAATGGTTGATTGGTGTCGTTGTAGTGATTGACGTGATGATGATAGTAATGGTAATTGTGATGGTGAAGTTGATTGATGTTAGTAATTGACAGTATTGACTATTGATGATGAAATGTAAATTTGTCCAGGGGTATTATTCGATATTTTACATATGTTTTTCACATATCATTTCTAAAAAGATATATATTTACTACTTAATTTTCACAAAATGTGTTGATGATATCGCTTCACTCAAAAACTGAAATTCACTAGCTTGATTACTTTAGATTTGCATCAAAACGTGCTAAGAAGTTGTTTAATTCAAGGTTTCAATCCAAAATATTTTAATTAAATATGGAGCAATATCAACTATTAATATTTTTTCTTGGACTTTGTATATGGACATTTGCTTTAGTATCGAGTAGTGACTTGTCATTGTCCATTTAAATATTCGAATAAAAAATATACCCTGCCAAAATGAAATTGGAAATGGCCTTCCTAAAATAATTTAGTTAATATTGTCATTTTTTCTTTAATCATTATTATTATATACATAACCCTTGATAGCAAAATCGTTTATTCCCTGTAATTTAGTTATAATATTGAATTTTGGTTTTATATTTGCTGTTGCTTGGGTGAAATGGAAACGAGTATTAACAAAGAACAATAATGTTCTCACGTATATTAGTTCTTTTATGAAAAAAAAAAATAAGTTTCTGCAACGTACAAATTAAGACTTTTGTACAATTAAATTACTTATTTATGTAATTGTAGGTGAATATTTTGCTTAACATTAAATAGTAATTTGATCATTAAAATTGATAAATAACATGCTGTGAGGTTAAAATTCACCGATAATTTTAAATTCTTTTTTTCATATAATGATATATATAAAAAGGAAAAGACTAATGTATTTAATTAAACTTCGTATATAATAAGTGAAATATCTAATTTAGGTATCAACATTCTTTCTTTCTTACACCAATTTAAATTTATATCTGAACAAAAACTTTATACATTTTGTTCTTGCCATAAAGAATGATAATTATTTTCCTCAAATGAAACGGTATCAGAGTAATCAGAGATCCCACCAACGACCTCCTCATAATCTTGTTCACAATTGTTGTTCAAGTGCCACAAGTTCATGTCATCGCTAGGGTACAAAGACGTCATCTCCATCTCCATCTCCATCTGTATCCAACTAAAATCAAGATCATTTGATTCAATAAAATCTTCGCTTTGACATGGATCAATAGTATTCCGCGATTGCAAATTTTCACCATTATTTAAAGTAGGATAAGATTGAGTCTGATCAATTTCGGCTTCAAGAGATTTAATAACGCTCGTTAATCTCTCATCATCATGATGATCATCACCTTGCATGTCATCAAGTAAAGACATAACAATGTCACCGTCGATTTGTGACACGTCGAAGTTGCTCAAGTCATCACAACCGTCGATCCATGTCCAGTTCTCAACAGCTAACAAATTAGCCATACCTTAATATCAAAATTAAAAAAAAAATTGAACACTTATTTTTAGTAGTAATATTTGTGAAGGAGAGAATTCAGTAGATAATATGAAATTTGACCCAAAAAACTGGCATTTAAATAGGCCAAGATTATTTTACCTCCCCCCCCCCCGCCCCACCACCACACACACAAAATAAATTAAAATAAATGAATAAAAAGTTTTAAAAAAATGGCATCACATCTTATAAATAAAAAAATCCCAATAAATTAAAGTTAGTCAAGTGGCATATGCCCACGTGGCCTGCTTCCTACTTGACTCACCAATCAAACAATTAGGTGGTCCTAATTAACTAAACAAGAAAATGATGGAATAATTAGGCTGAATACATCGACGATCCTTAAAATTATATTTAAATTTCATTTAAACACTTGAAATATGACATGTTCTTACAGAACACATGATAAAATGTCTATTAGTCACTAACGACTAGAAATTTGAAAAAGAGTTCTATGCTCATCTTTTTAAGTGCTAAACGTTAATCATATCCTTCAATCAAACACATTAGTTTCAATAAACCACAAAACTCCAGGTCTATCCCAATTGACACTAATATGTTAATAAAAGGAAGTGATATATTTTATGCGATTACATATTTAATGAGCGTTTAAAAACACGCACAATTTCTTTTAAATATAAGACAAAAATGTATAATAAAAATATTTCCATATGTTCAGATTTCTGAATTGAAACACATCTAAAAAACGAGCCTCATTCGAATAAGCATATAGAATAAAACACTTATTATTCTAACCAAGAAAATTAGTATAAGCATATAGAATAAAACACTTATTATTCTAACCAAGAAAATTAGTAAGTATAAAATGTTATAATGACAACAGATACATATATTTTCAGGATTAATGGCCCCCACTAATTAAATTCGGGTATGATGAATAGAAAAATCAAATCAAAGAGGGCCATACATGAGACAATATAAATCTAGTTGATTATGCATGACCGAATAAGAATAAAGTTATATATATATAATTATATATTATACTTATCGCAATAAAGAATTAAACTAATTAAGTTTAATTAGTGATCGAACGATAAGTCACTTGGACCATATTTTAATAGATTAAATTCCAAATTAGTGGAGTAATTAGGAAGTTTCTTGATTGCCCGATAATTTTAATTAGAAATATGATTATCGCCTAACTTATTCCGTACTGGAACATTATTATTGAAACTTATGTAGATTCTTTTTCTATAGAAATTTATAAATATTTAGATTAATTTATCCATTACTTTTAAATGTTGACTTAAATATTCAGATTCCTAAACACATATACAAAGGGAAAAAAAAGTTAGTTGTATCACTATCAATGACGAAGCCAGAAATTTGATAATAAATGTGTAAATTATCTTTTCATTTATATTAAAGGGTATACAAAATTAAATATAAATTCATAATAATACATTTAATTTCTATACCTCGCATAATTTTTCGACATCAGACTACCTTTGCCTAAAGTGGTTCCGCCCATTATAGGAGATAGTCACATTCACAATCAATCGTATCAATTTTTGGTATAAAATATCATGATGCATATCAATTATTTGGTTAGTGATGCATTAATATGAACATGGATCTTTTTAAGACAAGGTGTGCCCAGAATAAATTAGATTCTTAAATTATAAGATACTAATAAAGCAAATAACACAGAGAATTGTTGTATCATGCATTGTCTTTAATTAGGTTAGCAGAATATAGTGGACTCTAAGGGCCCGTTTGGCCATGCGATACGGTATCATGATATAGAATCATGATATGAAATCATGAGATGAAATTGAAGTTTTGTTTGGACATGCGATACGGAATTTTTGTGTTGTATATTTTCTCATAAACATAAAAATCCCATAAGTTGTAAATTTATTAAAATAGCTCCAATTGTTTATTCAATCTTATCAAATAAACAAAAAATTATAAAATCGCATAATAAATTATTACAAAGTTATTTGTTCTCCATTTAAGTAATTGTTTCATCTAACTTTAATTTAATAAAAATAAAATTGAACATAAATTGTAGTGTACTAGTCTTTAATTAATCCTCCCACATAGTATGGACAATTTCCTCACGTTGAACTTGCATTTCTCGACCATGTGACCGAGAAGACGAATCAACATTGTTACTTTGAGCCATTTGTTGGTCAATATCATCCGCAACTATATTTTCATGCTCATAGACCATAAATATTTCATCACTTTAACAATCAGTTGGTGTGAGTTAAAGTGACTATATGTTGGTGAGAATAATAAATTTTATGTCGGTGAGAATAATAAATTTTAAAAAGTAATGATGTGAT
>JAJONZ010027258.1:0-11386 GCA_029582445.1 Solanum paucissectum
GGTCTAGTGCGCCCTAACTTATGAATTGTATTATTATTTACACCCTCATATTTACACATACTAGAGTTTTTAAAAATAATATTATCAACTTCATTACATAACTCTAGTGTACTCTTCTCAACAATGACAACATCAATAAAAGTATGATCAAGCAATTGGCCCTCAACTTTTAGCTCTTCAAGTTGTCTTATAAGTATTTTTTCTTCCTCACACATATTATTACTAAATTGTTGGGTGTCATATGATTTAATCTTTGCACTCAACTCAAAATTTAATTTATAGAGATCCCAATCAAAGTTACCTTCATTAATCATGCACTTAAATATTAATTTATAGCACAGTATTAATAAATCTTCCATGTCCCCACACAACTTATTTTGTTCAGAAAAAATTATCTTATAAGAATCCATAATATCAGAAGTACAAGAATTGCAAGAACACTTATCACTACATACTTTTTCAGATGTCATCTCAAGAAGAGTAAAAGAAATATGATAATAATAATTTTTAAAAAATTAAAATTAATCCTAAGAAACAAAAAAAAAAACTACAAGTCAAAATAATTACTAAAGACAATTTCTAAACCACATTCCCCGACAGCGGTGTCATTCTTGATAACGTTCAAATATACTTCTTGAAAAGAAATATAAACGATCATATGCAATATATTTACCCAACTATGAGCCGGGGTCGATTCCACATAGAATATGGAAGAATATTGTCAATAGCAAATATTTAACTCGATAGTCGTTATATAAAAATGGGGGGATTTAAATTGAAATAAAATAAAAGCAATAAAAATAGCTTTGAACTAAGTATTTATTTATATTCAGATTATTAGAAATAACTAGGAATGTGTTTCCCATAAGCTCATAACGCGGTAATCCTAGTAATAACAATCTTTTCTTAGTGTATTATATGCAAAGTGATAAGTTAGGTATCTCTAAATCCTTGGTCCGGCATCTAGAGAATTTCACCCCGCACCTTGGTCCGGCTACGTGTGTATAATTTATTAAGCCTTACCTTTACCTCATATTAGACATCACATCAATGTATGACTTAATTTTCACCCTCACATCAATTGACATTAGACTATTAGATAGTATCACACTAAATCTATGTTGATAATTCTTTTCTTATTAACTATCTCCTTGGTCCGGCAAGTAGCAACAAGGCGAGTTCTAACGTTGTCCACCGTTAAAAAGACTTCTAAACGATAGAATTATCAATGCATGCAAAAACACTATTCAAGAATTGCTTAGTAACTATTCATACTTTGTTAATCTCTTATGGTTCCCACAACCCTAGTTTTGAAATTTAGCTACTCATTATCTCAAAAACACAATCAAAATCTATTAAAATAAATATGCTTGAATTAATCATAAAAAGTTAAGAATAATAGCTAAACTATCTTTTATTAATCACGAATACAAATAAATAATAAAGGAGAAGAAAAAATAAATCACAATTCTCCGACCTCCACAGCGGCTCTTCCAAAGTTCCTAAGCTAGAAGAAAATTTATATTGTGTATTGTTTCTTGGTTCTTCGCCCCCCTAAAGAATAATTTTACATGCCCTATTTATAGATATAGATATAGAAACCCTAAATAAAATAATTGAGTTCAAGATAAATTAGAAAACCAAAACCTGGAAGGAATTGATTTCCGTAAATTATTTGTTGTTTCTGAAATATTTTGTTGCCGCCGCCTTCCAAATAGTTAGATGGCCTTAGTTGCAGACACGGGGCAGGCATAAGCCTAATTCAAATTAAATTGGCATTCATCTTTGCACCATATATAGAAATATATTATTTTAATAAATTTATTCAATTAAGTTGTCTGCTTGATTTCCTTCTTCAACCTTCCATCTTTAATTCGTTTTAGCTCCAAACTTCTTCATTTTCCTATCAATTTAATCCTACAAATAAAATATACTATTTAGCACAATATATAAAATCCACGCTCAAAAAAGACAAATATAAATAATAAATATGAGGCAAATGATGATTAAAAAAATGTATTTTGGCCTCACATCAACATCCATTTGGTGTAATTCTAGATCTAAACGTGAAACAATAACTAAAAGTAATCGTATGGATGTAAACTTCACAACTGGTGAAAAAGTTTCCTCATAGTCTATTCCAACTTCTTGAGTAAAACCTTTTGCAACCAATCGTGCTTTGTGTCTTTCTATTGACCCATCCAATTTACGTTCAACTTTAAGAATCCATTTATTCTCGATAGCTTTACGTTCCTTAGGAAACAACAAAGTCAACTAGATCCCAGACTTTGTTGGTTTTCATGGACCCTAATTCTTCTTTCATCGCTTTTAACCATTCATCCCTTTCAGGGCTCGAAAAGGCCTCTGTTATAGAATTAGGTTCATCCAATTCTGTAGGAGATACCAAAAAAATATAATCCTCAATCTCATAAGATCGTTTAGGTACACCTTTTCTTGTACTCTTACGGAGTTGAAGTTCAGATTCTTTTATAGGATTTTGAGATTCATAACTCCCACTTGGACCAGGAATCATTTCTTGATCCATTGAATTATCAAGTATGTTTGACAACATTATCTGATCTTCTGAATTCAACATTTCGTACAGAGGCTTAACTTTATCTATTTCACCTTTTTTGGGAAAATCATTTTCCAAAAATCTGACATCTCGTGATACAATTTCTGTAATACTTCCATCCTCCAGTTCATCGATGAACACATACCCTTTGGAGCGTTCAGAGTACCTTATAAAGATACATTTCTTTCCTTTTGGACTTAGTTTACCAAACTCACCAAAACGATCTTTAATGTATGTTGCACAACCCCAGGGTCGTAGATCATTCAGGTTTGTTTTATGACCAGTCCAAAGTTCATAAGGAGTGGAAGACACTGATTTAGAAGGCACTTTGTTCAATATGTAAGCCGCAGTCAATAATGCATCTCCCCAGAAAGAGATAGACAAATTTGCCTGCGCCATCATTGATCTTGTCATGTCTAATAATGTCTTATTCCTTCTTTCAGTTACACCATTTTGTTGAGGTGTATAAGGAGTAGTTAACTGTCTGATAATACCCTTTTTAGTACATAATTCTTCAAATTATTTTGACAAATATTCACGTCCTCGATTGGTTCTTAAAGCTTTTATGCTTTTATCTAATTGATTTTCAACTTCATTCATATATCTTTTAAAGCACTCAAGTGCTTCAGATTTATGAGAAATCAAATAGACATGACAAAAGCGCGTGAAATCATCAATAAATGTAATGAAGTAATTACACAACGGTCAACATAATAGTCAAAACTCGAAGAATTACAATCTAAAACGATCATAACGTAGTCCAAAACCATATAAAACATTATCTAGAGTTATTCTAACACCATTACGACCAAAAAAGCAAATCAAAACCAATGTCTACAAGAACAGACACATATACTAAGTTTCGTCGAATCTCTGGAGCATATAGGACGTCATGCAACATTAAGGAACGACCACCATGCAAGTCCACTTTGCAAGTGACTATACCTTTGACTTCAAGCCTAGCATTATTTCCTACGTAGATCCACTTTGATTTAGATGAAACTCGATGAAACTCCACAAGCGCCTCTCTATCTCGACTCACGTGGTCGGTGGATCCTGAGTCTACAATCCACATAGGATAAGATTCAGTTAGTAAAGAAGTGCTAGAAACATATGTAGCACTTAGAGATGCGTTTAGAAATGCTACCTTTTTGGGCTCAGTGCATTCATGAGCGAAATTCCCCAACATTTGGAAATTGTAGCACTTCATTTTGCTCTCGTCTCTCTTCTTGAAAAACCGTTTTCCTTTCTTGGAATTTGGCTTCTTCTTTTTCTTAGAGGGTCCTTCTCCAGTCTCTTTGTCTTTTCCATTTCTTTTCCAATTTTTCTTGCGCTTGATGCCTGAAGATTTTGTACCACTTGACTCTGCCACAAAGGCATTAGAAGCAGCTTTAGCAGCACCAAGACGCTCATCTTCAAGTTCAACATGACGTGCAGCATCAACCTTCAAATGTTCCCAATTATTGGGAAGAGACCGAATTACTGTCTGAAGTTGTTGCTCATCTGAAAGAACATGGCCAGCACTCTTGAGTTGAGCTATCATGTTTGACATCACCCTAAGGTGTTGTTTGATATTCTGATCATGACGTTTTTTGTAAGTGTCAAATTTGATAGTCAACTATCGGAGGCGGGTTACAGACGTACCTCCATATGTTTCTCGCAGATGTGCCCACATAGCATGAGCAGTAGGGAATTCCTCACATTCATGTATGAGGTCATCAATCATAGAACTAACTATTATTCCACGTGCAGTGGAGTTAGTCTTTTTCCAAGCTTTGTAAACTTCGAGATCCCTTCTGTGTCGTGCAGTATTACCCTCTTCTGATTGATTCAAAACATGATTTATACCTTCCAAAGCATTTTGCTCTTCCAGTACATACCATATTTTACGACTCCAGATGTCGTAATTATCAGCGTTAAGTTTTTCACCGTTATTTAAGTCAACAATGATATTTTTTTATGCCATGTCTGTTATTGACATATAATTAGGCAAGAATTTTAACAATTATGCATGCGACATACACATTCAAGCAAATCAGTTCTCATAATGGTTTCATTTTTAAATGTAAAATCGAAAAGACACGTAAGCATCCATTCATCATCTACGAATTAAATATTTAACCAAAATTTGAAACTAACTTCTTAATGTGTATATTAATACATTGAAGACTTTAATAACAAGGATCCTTAAGTCTAATAACATAATTTGAGAAAAACAACAAACTACATAATTCATATCTTGAAAAACAAATAAGCAATAAAATTTACAAGTAATTCAAAGACTAAAATCCTCCCACAAGTCTTCAAGATAACAAATGTAAACCCTAAAAGTTTGGCTGGGCCAAATGTCATGATAAATATCAGTCAATCTACTATCCCAAGATTCACAGAGAGCGTCTGTTAAATAAGCTAAGGCTCTCCAATATGAAATTTCCTTATAATTAGCCAGTTCTGCCCATTTTATTTCAAAAAGATGAATAAAATCATGTGTTGACATATTAGGGGACATCTTCAATGACTCAAACTCTTTAAATTTTCTCCCTTTTTCCCTTCGAATGGCCCTTAGGTTCCTTGACAGATTTTGTGTCACCCTTGGGACACCAATCTATATGATTTCAAGCCCTCGGAAACATGTCTTACGGCGGGTTGCTTTTCTATCTCGTCGTTTTGCTCGACTTGAGAACTCCCACTTGGAGTAATTTGAGCATGTTCCCGTTCAGCCATATCTGAAATGGGAACATAACGAAATATGGTAAATACCATTTAATGTGACAACATATGTCACAAATTTCTCATAAAAGGCAAGCAAATGTTTAAGGAACATAAGGACTAAATGAATACACAAGACCAATAAGATCCTAAAGAGGACACATATAAAAATAATCCTAAATAGGACACTAATCTCAATCCAAAAAAAAATTCCTTACAAAAAACGTTTTTTTTCCAGCCCAACTTAAAAAGTTCATATCTTACTCGTTTTAAGTCTGTTTCTCTATTATAATATATTTTCGGAAAGCTATTAACGAGCAGATCATGAAAAAAATAAGTTTCCAGCCAAAAAACTGTACACCGAATTTCCAGATTGCTACAGACAGAAGCAGTTTTTTCAGAAAACAGTAAAAAAAACAACCAATTTTCAACAATTCATATCTCACTCGTTTTAAAAACGTTTTCCCATTATAATATGTTTTCGGAAAGCAATAAATGAGCAGATTATGAGAAAATAAGTTTCGACCAAAATAATTGTACAATCAATTTTCAGATCGCTACAAACTGAAGCAGTTTTTTTTTTAAATGTAGAATTTCTCTCTTAGTAGGACAAGTAATCCTATCTACATCATGAGTCACAATCAAATAGGGTTTTGAATCCTATTTACCATATAATTAATCCACATTCAAATGTCAAATTTTTTTTTTAACATCTTTCAATTTTTTCTATTCACTGATTTTAAAAAAAATAGTCTCAATTTTATTTCTTATCAACATACACAGTGAATACACAAGGAAGCAGCACATAATGGGATCGATAATGATGGCTCTGATACCATTGAAAGAATTTTAAAGCAAATCAACATCGAGATGTGTACCTTGTAATTTACAGTGAAAGTCGTTGATTTTGCTACTTTGACATGATTGCACTCAAGTCCCTCTTTGAATCACTAAGAAACAAAGATCTTTGTTCACAAACTAGAAGTCTTCTTTGTGTTGATTAATTTGTCTAGGATCGCTAGTTTTTTATTTTCTCTGTTGTTTCTCACGTTTCCTCTCCACCCTTTTCACGTTTTACGTTCTGCATCCTTTCAAAACAATCCCACTAGGAGTCTTTTAAGGATTGGTTGAACAGTTACTATGTAATTGTTCTTCCTTATCCTTTTAAAAGGAATTATCCAAATTAATTAATTAATTAAATAAGGCATAAAACATATCGGGTTGGATCGGGTCGGTCCACATGGGCGACCCACGACCCAAAACTTACAAAGAGAATTAAAAGAGTAGTCTTTCAGAGTTTCAAAGCAGAGATTAAAGACCAAAAAAAGCAACATAAGGAAGTAAATGAACGTTGTCAAAAATTTGTGATTAAAACTTACCTGAGATTGCAAAATCCATGTTGAGAGAGAGTTCGTAGAATGAGAGAAGTCAAAAGAACCCAACCTTGAAAATCTGGAAGAGAGTGTGTTTCTATTATACTTGTGAGAGAGATGGTAGATTTTTCCAGATTTCATTCCCTTTAAAAAAAAATTAGATTTTTCCAGGTTCCAGATTTTACTTACTTTTACAATTGAGTGAAATTACTTGACTACCCTTGGTCGTCCATGGTTTGGCATTTCTATATAGTAGAAAAAAGAAAAAGAAATATATATTCCTCCTTTATATTTTCTTTACTACTACATCTTCAAATCCAAAAAAAACACGAAAAAAAATCAGATCTTTTCAAGTCCTTATTCTTATTTCTATTTAAAAAACAAAACCCATGAAGAATTTGAAGGTAAAGTTTAGATCTGTCATTCTTTACATCCATGACTCTGATACCATTGTAATATATATAGAGCAAAATCGACGAGTTGTGTACCTTGTATTTGCAGCGGAAGTCTTTGATTTTTCTACTTTCACAGGATTGCTCCAAAGTCTCTCTTTGAATCACTAGGAAATAAAATTTGATTCACAAACTAAATGTATATTTGTGTTTCACACCTTCGTTGATCTTCAGACAAAAAAAGTTCTTAATGTCATTTTCTTCCGGTTTTTTGTTCTCTTTTTTTTTATTGTTCATGTTGTCACTTTTTCTGTAAAGGAATAAATTCTTTTATCAAGAGGGATTGATAAGTTTTTCAGTTTAATTACTATTCCTTTTTAAAAAAAATAAGAGATAATTAATTCTCATCTCTTCTCAGACAACTTCTTGGATCGGATCGATCCACATGGACGATCCAAAACTTACAGTAAAATTTCTTGAAAATCATAAATTTTTAATTCATTTACTTCATAATTAATAGGGATAAAATAATAAATTTACTACGTACATCATTGTATTTTTAATAGGCATGTCAATTCAAAAGTGGATAAGTAATCAAAAATAGAGAGTACTTGTTACAGAGTGCCAAGTGCTGTCTAGTAGCCACCATGTGATTTTTATTTGGGATGCTCCATGGTTAGTAATCATAAGGCGTTTGTAGATAGATAATTTTTTTTTATTAATCTAAGATTTTACACCAATTCAATACTTAAATAATTTTTTAGATTAAAATTAGATATTTTTATTTTTATTTTATTTTAATAAGTTTATTTTAAAAAATTTGAAAATTATAAAAAATAAAATCATATTCATAAAAAAGAAGAAAAGTGTGACAGCGTTAAGTGGAAAAGAGGCATGAACTAGTAGTACAAGTTGGTAAAATATGATATTGATAAATGTTCTAGCAATTGGCTGAGAAATAATTAAATAAGTCCTGAATTAGTAACCATGAACATAATGAGCATGATTGGACATTATCCTCATGAAAGAAAGACAATATGTTAAACTACACCCTACTATATAGATCACAAGTGATGAGAAAAATAATCACGTGGACACATAATATATATGCCAATAAATTTACAACTTAGCAAGTCTATTGTTTTAAAAAAGAAAAAGGTAGTCTACCAACATGGGTTGTGGTGCACTGATGAGAGTGCTTCACCCTTTACCAGAGGTCTCGGGTTCGAGCCCTGGGTATGTAGACAATTTTGTTGGGAGCGCCACCCCTTAATGGGCCCTGCAGAGCGCGATCCGAAATTAGTCGGAGCTCCAATATGAACTCCGGACACCGAATGAGAAACAAAAAAAGAAAAAAAAGAAAAAGGTAACCTAAAATCTGTGATCCCAATTTTGTATTAAGATATTTAAATTTAACGTGAGGAGGACAAGGAAGCAATTGGGTGGCTGCTATAGATCCACATATGGATGACAATGATATACAACCTTCACCTAATTATTATAGCCTCTAACGGCTTCCTTTCCAAACCCATGTGCTCCACAGCTCAACGAGGTTATGGTGAATTGATAAGTACGTATTTCATCTTTAATCAGATATTTTGAGTTTGAGTATTCTTAGGTATGAAATTGTTATTGTTAGGGAACGGTTTACCTCTCAAGTGAGATTTTTTGGTGCTCAAATTCAAATTTAGTCCAATTCTAATATAAATACTAAACGCTGGGTGAGATTTTTCTTCTTTTTTTTTTTTTTGTTTTTGCATAAGGACAATCCAAAGAAACCAAAAATAAAAAAATTGCACAAGGATAATCCAAAATTTACTAGTACACTGACAAAACCTCTTAGTTGAGGCATTTAGGCAAGTTTGGTAGAGTGCATTAAAAAATAATAATATATATATTAACTTTATTTTTTTTTAGAAATTGTACAATTTATGTTATTGTTAATATACCAAACTAAGCACCGAAAAAAAAAAATCTCAGCATAACTAATACAAACACGTCTAATATCAACAATACTAATACATCATATTCATCACTATTCTTCTACGCCCTATGAAACCACCCTTTTAATTTACAAATAACAAAGTAAAAATCAATCAACTAATACAAGTGTGCTAATTGATAATGTACTCTCTCTCCTCCTTTATCCACACTTGTGATTGAATATACTTTTATGCAACTCTAATATGAAAAGTTGAAGGTAGAAAGTGAGACAAAAAGAGGAAAATAAAATAAGACCAAAAAGGAAATTGTCCATAATTACTTTTATAGAGTAGTGCTCTCTGTTTGGTGCTCAAGAATCAAGAAAGATCCTAACTTTAGAAGAGAATGTCAACAATGGCAAGTGGTTACCTCACAAATTATTTCTCTAAAATGGCAAGACATGAGAGTATTTCTGCTTCCTGGATAATGTCAGTAAGCTCATCTATTATTAGGTATATATATATATAGTAAAGATCAACATGTGTATTATTACTTCATTGCAGGTCACTGAATCCCAATTCTTCAAGCACGGGGAAGAAACAAGTATTTAGAGAATTGCGATATCCCATTCCACAATCTGAGACTGAATCAACATACACATCGAATCTCCATTTTGATAAATTGGATGAACAAGTGTTGGATCAGGAAAATCGACTTCAGTTTGGTCAGTTCATGGCATATGAAGCAGTGCTTGATGAAGAATATTGGGTTAGTATCATTCTTCATAATTTAAAATCCAATAGGTTGTGTTTTCTGTATGTTTAGCTTCGATAATTGACAGACAGCAGCATGGCTGCGAGCTGAATCTCACTGGGAAGATCGCCAAAATGATCGGTATGTACCCTGTTTTCTCATTTATGCAAATTTCTTCACTTGAAAAGTATGCATATAAATGAATCAAATAATTATCCGACCCATATCTAATGGGTCGGATTGGATGGTTACTCGTTTTCCTAAACCATTTTCTTTGATAATGCAGATACATCAATAACTATAAAAGGAAATATGCAGAGCAGGTACTCAACTGGTTAATTTACAAGTGTTACATGAAAAGCGTAGGCGCAGTGCATAATATCTCATAGTTCCACTATGCAGGAGTTTAATGCTTTGAAAAGAAGATGCAAAGCACAAATTGGGCAGAGATGCTCCTGCATTGTTGCGGTATAAATCTGTAAACAGAAATTTACCTTCACTTAATATTACAATTAGCTTCGAACTTGTTTTAGTTCATTAAGAAAAAAATCATCATATCTGATATGTACTGTTGACATCAACAGGTGCGGGAAGAAGATAAAATTATCAGACATACAGTACTTAAGAGCGTCGTTGGGACACTAGATTTGATCATCGGGCACTTGTCACATGGAGAGGCTTTTCCTGGGGTATTTTGGTGTACATTAATCTGACAAATAAGTAATAATTTCCCGCAATGATTTGAAATGTCTTCACTTCCACAGGGAAGGGTGAATGCCCCTGATTTGAGCAACATTGAGAGAAGATCCTCCAATAGATATGGTTATATTGCAAATTTATGTGTTTCCAAATCTTCTCGAAGGCAAGGTGTTGCAAGAAACATGTTGCATTTTGCTATTAGATTGGCGAAAGAAAATGGTAAGCAATTAGGATGCAACAGTTGTAGAATCAATCACCAAAAGACTAAATCTGCTGTTTGTGTGATAGGTGCAGAAAAGGTGTTCGTGCATGTACATACAAACAACGGACCTGCACAAAAGCTTTATCAAAATGTTGGCTTTCAGGTACGAGAAATAAATTTCTGTTGTAACTTAAGTAATCTGTTTTTTCTCGTAAATGAAAATTCCGTCTTTTACCAGGTGGTCGAAGTGAAAAATCATAAACTCACTGACGAGCAACCTCACTTGCTTTTCCTCAGAGCATGAAACACATTGAATGCAAGTCAATTTTTTCTATTTTTTGGCTGATATATTTGGAGCATACCCTGCACATCTTATTAGCTCCCAACATGCCAATTTTTTTCGCATATATGCAGGGCCGGCTCTATGCATACTTAAATAAGGCATTGGCCTTAGGCCCCCAATTTTAGGGGGCCTCAATTTTTTACCAAGAATAAATTATGTGTTAATTTTTTATAGAAAAAATATTAATTATTTATGATAAAAAGTATATATTTAAATTATTATTTTATTCTCTTCAACCCCATTCAAATAGAAGAAATCAAGAAAACATTATTTTATTTTCTTACACTCTCTCCACTAATACTCACATTATTTTATTCTTTTTAAATTGTTGATAAGTTAGAGAAATATTCTGTCAAAAATATCAATTAATAGTCGAAAAGTGTTGAACAAAGTGAATTGTAAGTTCTTTTTCCATTT